>BQNB010135491.1:0-15760 GCA_026074375.1 Tanacetum coccineum | reverse complement strand
ATGCTAGCGTGATAGCTATTGTTATATGAGAACTCGACTAATGGCAAATGGTTAACCCAACCCTTTCCAAAGTTGATTGCACAAGCACGCAGCATATCCTCGAGGGTTTGAATGGTCCTCTCGCTTTGCCTGTCTGTTTGTGGATGGTACGCAGTACTCATATCCAAATTAGTACCCAAATTAAAGCAAAATTATTGCTCAGAATCCTCTCCCATTCTTTGCATAAACCAATGGTGATTTCAGTTCTTGTGTTTGTGTCCATGTATCTCAAACTTTCAGTAGTTTTAAAAACTGAATTTCGAACATATCTTCAATAAAAACTACGTACTTCTTTTTCATTTCCATCCTACACGCTATATCACTCGCACATATAATGTTCATAACATTATTCATTTAAACCTACACCGTTGAGCTTTAATCAATCGCACATAACAATTGTAATTTTCATAAAATAATCAGGCTAATATTTTCAGGTTGCAATGACTTCAGTGACAAAATAGAATACACATTCCATCATAATGAAATGTTTTTATACCTAAATTTCTGGATGGACAAACTTAGAAAACGGCATTATGTTACACTTAGAAATAATTTTTAGAAACTTAAATGATATGGCAAAGAAAAGGAGTTATAAAATAGAAATTCAATGATTGTGCAACATTTAACATTAGTTTTCTTTCACATTCGGGATGTGTAGCATCTGTGACGAGTCAAATGTGTTAATATTATTTATAGCATAACCCTCCTAAATCAACCTGGCAAGTCTCTACTTATCTTTTTCATCGACATAATCTTCTAACTCGACAACACATCTATTCAATATTCTGACGCACCACATATTTTTTCAGCTATAAATTCCCTATCAAGGTTATTTTTAAGAGATGAAATATGTGCAGTACCTTGATAATATTTGTTAAGCACTATAAATTAGAGAGTTGAGCTTCCTCCACCTTTGCGTTTGTTAAAAAAAACTCTTCTTTGACCCCTGAAGCCCTCTGCAATTAAGACATTAATTAAAATTCATTGACCTTGTAACCAATTTAATAAAAGTACTAAATTTTATATCAATCATGAGACATTGGTGGTGTTAGGAAGCTTTTTCAAGTAACATAGTGGCCACAAATAGCTCTTTTTTCCAGTTACAATAAGTGAGAAATGCTTATTTAAAAATAGGTTCGTGAGCTCATCAAACACATGCTAAAAATGTGATAAACTTCAATTTAAGAGGTGGATAGGGGAATGGTTAGTTTTGTTGGGTCGCTCGATATCCGATAGTGGAATGAGGAGGGGGTGGTGGAGGGGTGATTTACAAACGTGAATAATTACTTTGACCATGTATTATATAACACATGCTTTAGGGTAACGAAGAGTAGGGGAGGGGGTGAAACAGCAGTTTAATGGCATTATCTTGAGAATAACTGGATGTGGCGTACTTTGACGTTCATTAGAAATCAGGTACCGAAACTTTAATATTTAATATTGTTCGGGTTGAATAGAAGGATAAGGTATTGTTGTTAATAAATAATTGGCAGCAATATCATGTCAATGGTACAAACCACTATTTCATAATGTTAATCAACCCATGTAAATAGCCATGTTTGGGTCAAATGGCAATGTTCTTGACTTGCCGCAATCTCAACACCTGAAACACAATTGATAGATTTAACAAATATAATATTGTAACTTGTAGCGAATTCTGCATGTAATTTCAGGGTATTGGCTATATATTTTTATAGAGCAGCTCCCAACCATTTGTTATTTATCTATAAATAATGACTCACCAGAACCAGAAAAAAAAGTCAGACTCTAATCAATGCGTACCGGAAAAAGGTAGCCCGCACCAGAAAACCATATACATTTAACAAAGGTACAACAGGAATGATTTCAATCTTATAATACCATAATGCCTTAAGAGATTGTAAAAAGAGCACAGAAATTGCAGTTATAGAAGAATATGTGGGTTATGACAACCACATATTTATTAATTGTGGGACCATCCTTGTTGACAGTATTATTATAACAAGAAGTGCATAAAAGATAATGAATTTAAGGTACCTGGACATAGTTAAGGATGGTAGTCATCCTTGTTAATAGGAGTTATCGGTTCATTTGCATTGATCGTCCAGTCGCCATCAACTCTGTACTTGTACTCATAAGCCCCTCCCTGTTAAGAAAAAAAAGTTAAGAGTATATGCGACGTATAAATATTGAAAATTACATACCTGATTAGGAAATTGACAATATTAAATTTTCTATGAGATATTTACCGATAGATCTCTGAAGAATCCATGAATTGTGCTTCTTGCCATATTGTTATTAGTAATTGTTCACAATGAGACCACATATTTAGCAATGAAGCGTTTATTTAAACTTGATTAATGTAACAATTAGAATAGAAAAGATAAAAGTTCACCAAAATTTATGGACAAAACTAGGAACGCTTTTAAACATTAAAATAATGCAACTAACCAGCTTTTGTAAATACATGACACCCAAACCCTCAAAGATGCAGCATTCACATATCTAACAATACCCATATTAAGGTTCCTTGCATAGTACACCGGCTCAGTAAAGACTTGTAACTTCGAGGCTTATCAAAATCCTAACAAATGATCACACTTATACAACAAAACAACTGAAAAAGGGACATCAAAAGTCCCTTTAGATTATCGATTATCAATAGTTATTTTATCTCTTGGCTTCATCAAGCTACAAAATGAAGAAATCCCTGAGATTATCTCTTCACATATAATCACTGTAATTTCAATTAAGTTTTTTTTTCAGCCATAGCATTTTAATTAAGAAACAAAAAATTGAACGGAAAGGCATAGTGAAACATAATGGAACATATATGTAGCAACGATAAGGATACATGATAAATGCATAAATTACTTACCAGTAGTATTGTGCATCACTGATGGTGATGAAGATCCCTCGGTTCGAGTTGATCATTGATCACCTTAAACATTGTATGGATTTATAATTAGGGAGTGTGTTAGGGAAAGTATTAAAGGGATTGTGTGAATTCAATGCTTATCAAAATCAAAACTGATAAATGATAACAGTTTCATAGAATAGAGGAGAAAAATTAATGGTTAAGTTAGGAAGGGAATTTCAATATGTGAATTGGCAATTTTGTTGTTGTGTTATAAGAATCGTGTTTATTAATGCATGACATTTTAGTTTTTGAATTGTCTACCACAAAACCTGGCATGGCATAGTGGTTGAAGCGATGCTTCTTTAACGCCATGACCAGGGTTCGATCCTGGCAGGTGTCTAAATTTTTAAACAATTTTCTGGAAAATAATTAAATGTGGACGAAAATGCCCTTTCACATGGCATTGTTGTTCCCAAAAGAGTGCCAAAGTAGATCCTAATGTCATTGTTATTCATTCTAGGACCACATATCCAAACTCATATCCTTGCTCCAATATATACGGTAAATGATTTATAATCTATATTAGAATTAATAAATACCCAAACAGGAAATTGTTTTAATTGAAGCATTTATTATTACTACTTAACATCCTTTTATGTTTCAGATACTTGTAAACCATGATAAGATCCTTATTGATTCTATATAGTTTAACCATTTAGTTTCTCGTTATAAATATTAGTTCAGATTATCAAATGCAATCAAATATCATCCTGATTTACCCTTTGGGCACGGTCATGCAAACATCTGATTAATTCTGAAGAGGCGGAAATAGTATTATATTACACAAGCAAGTGGAGGAATAAATTTTTTATTGATTACAAGTGTCGTGGATGTTGCTTCACATTATTTCTAAAAATAACGTTTATAACTAATTTATTCAGGATAACGTTTGACTTATAATCAAAAAATGATATCTGCACATGCAAGATTTACTTGTATCTCAAGTCTAAGGACGATTAATACAACCATTTTTCTTATATTACTCGTGACAAGGATCCAAAAGTACATATTCGAAAGTTGAAGATGTCCAATATGCATCCCTTATGTAAAACATATGAGTTTGGTAGGAGCAATCTACATATTTAAAATGTATAAGGTAACACTCATATTTGTCTTAATTTAACAATACTTTCATATTGTAAACTAACAATGGACATATTTAGAATAATTAAATTATTCAAGGATTAAACATGCAAATATTAGAAATAGTTAATATATGATTAAAAACAAATACCATGTATATTAATTCATCATAAAAATAAAAATTGTTTTACAATCCCAATTATGAAAATACTAAAATCACATATTTACATGAGACTACTAGCCGGAAGAAGTCCTATACACATAGTATGACTAGAATGCTTATTAAAAGGTAACGCCTTTGTAAAAGGATCAACTATGGTGTACCTGTGTAAACTTTATCCAATATAATATCGCCCAGTTCGATCACTTCACAGAGATAGTGAACTTTGGTATCTAATGCTTTGAACCTTTAGTGATTCGTGGTTCATTAGCTATGGTAATGGATCAAGTATTGTCACAATACATTTTCATAGGTTCTTCATTTGTGGGAACAACACCAAGCCAAGAAATAATCTTCCTAATCCAGACAGCTTCCTTAGAAGCTTCTGAAGCAGCCATATATTCAGCCTATGTAGATGATGTTGTTATAATGCTATTGTTAGCCTTACGATTTTAGGAAGTGATGGTCATTATTATATCGAACCTTGTACGTGTAGTAGATAGAAAATAGCGAAGTTATGCACTACGTAATGTTGTTTTTAAGTTTATCCCACATTGCTCCAAGAGGGAAAGTGTAGGAAGGGTCTTGAGCTATAAAAGAACCCTTCCCTCTCATTTCAAAGGTTTTTGGCTAGTTCATTAGTTTTTGTAAGTTTAGAGAAAGTGTTTACCTTAGTTTTCCAAGCTTATCAAGAAACATTCTTCTTTTTTGAAGGATCTCCAACACACCCACACCCCTCTCCTGTAATTTCTTTTCTCGAAGTGTTGTTTGCGGCCCTCACCGCCATCCTTCCAATAATAGTTCTTTTGAGTGTCAACAGTTCTAACATGAAAATGTTTTAGTATACCTATCTAGATTAAATTTTCTCCTCCATAGCTTTATCAAGAAACTCTTTCTTCTTTTACTGCATTCATCCACCCATCCTCCCAAATCTCTCCCTAAAACCCAATTTCTCGTCTGAGCGGGGGGTTATTTCTCTTAGCTCGCGATTTACTATACTCCTCTCTTTGATTGCCCCATCACCATTGTTAGATATCGCTCTACACAACACTCTCCACACGTAATTTTTAATAGTTCCCCACGAAACAAACAGATAAAGGTATCTTTGCTTTGTAAACCACTTCGCGCGCGTTTGGGTGGATTTAGGGACTGGGTTTTTCCGCGTAGAGGTCTTAGAACAACAAACTTGATTCATTCATTGCTCCAAAACTCCACAGTCTTTTTGAATATGCTCGAGACAAAATAGCTTAAAAACAATTTGTATCGCCTTGTTTGATCTAAAAATTTACGTTTATTAATACTAAAACGTGTTTCGTACAATTATTAAAATTTTAAACCTACTTTTTTTTTTTTTTAATTTTCTTGTACCCACATGGAATCCCTTCGTAAAAGTGTAAACCTTGTTTTTGTATCCAACCCGCAAAAAGTTTTGTGTATTGTTTTTCTTCTCTAAAGACATATGTAAAAGTGTTTTTCATATAGTTTTTTCTCCCTACAGACATCCGGAGTAAAAAAAACAGCCCAGGCATCCACGCTCCTCCCATTCCTAAACAAAGAGTAAAACTATGCCGCGACACATCGACATGTTGTTACACAGAGTGGTTACATCTTGAGTGTGCGAGTGTGACTAATGAAAATTGAAAAATCAAGGCGAGAAACACCGAATCCACCAACATGCGCCCGATATTCTCATCTCCCCGAGAGCACCCGCAGTCCCCTAAACACTCTCTACCTCGCGCGCCGCGCGTTGGGCGAATCCCATGCGAGAGTCACATAGCTTTTTCCACACTGCCCTCTCCCACCAACTTGACATTGTCGCAGAGTGAGTTATATGGTCTACAGAGGCGACCTCAGGTGCACCCCTCACACACCCCCTACCTTCCCTGAGTCGTAGATCGAGATATCAAAAACCTTTGTGTATAGGTGAGTTTGGGTTCTGAGAAAACCACGACTACTTTCTGACCAGAAGCGAATTTTCGAGTTCCTCACCTTCTCTGCGAATCTACAGAGTAGAAGAAAATAAACACACTCAAGAACAGTTACTTGTATTTTTGCTTATTGAATCCTAGGCGAGTCGTCCTCACAATGCGCTCTTGCCCCTCTAAAGTTGTCTTAAAACGCACTTATGAATCTACAAAAGTCAGCTCCTAGGTCGATGCCCTTCACCTCACAGCCGTGTGTATTTCATAGTCCACCCCCGCCTCTCTCAATAACAGGGTTTATCGCTCCCACAAGCAAACACAGCCAAACTCACGTCCGACGTCTCAACCACAAAAAAAACAAACGAAACATAACAAGTAAATCGAAGAGTATCTCACAAAGAGTTGTTTTAATACAAAATAAAAAATAATCTTAAGAGATAGGCGTATGTTGATCTATTCTCCCTCCCCCCCCATAATATACCCCTTCCAAGTCATTTAAGGCCCCGAGCGTTTTTGATCACCTTAGTGTATCAATGATGTCCACACACCTTTTCTGTCATTTCTAATTACCTTAAAAAAAAAGCGTCCAACACGCCTCTCGTAGTCCAACACCAGATCAAGCCCTAAAACATAGTCTCATTTCTAACTTGGCAGGTGCGTGTGATTAACACACCCCCCTTACCACTCCCACATCCCCACCACCCACCTTCAACTACACCCCCGTCTAGTTCCCCCCCCCTCCCTTCAATAACGAAAGACGACGTGGCTTATACCAAATTTGTTTTGAGGGTCCTGGGTGTCGGGAGCTCTCTGATTCCACCCTTTTTATTCTGACCGTTTCTACTTAAATTCCCGAAGAAATCAATCAAATCCATATTTAATAAACCAAACAAAATATAACAAAAAATACTTTAAAAATTCCTATCCACACCCACAACCACATATCATTCTCTTTATCTACTAAAGAGATTCCTCAAGATCCCACCCCTCCAAACAATACAATTACAACAATGTCACAACACAACCCCCGACAAGGATACCTAGGAGGCGCAGACACTGTCTGCGGCGTTCTCTGGCGCACCAAACCCCCAACTCCATTCCTCCCATCATGCGCCATCCACCCCACAACACAACCACCTACCCCATTCACTTCGGCGTTAAGTCCCGTTCTTCATCATTTATGCAAAGACCAAATATTCAAATGGTGAATATCTAAGTCGAAAATCCCCCCCCCACAATCTCTCTCTCATCTGCGCGTCCCCCCACCTAACTCCTTGAGATCACCTTGAATTGTATTTGCAACGACCCCCCACCGTCTCGTGATTCTAACAACCCGACTACCGAGTAAACACATGCACTTACATAGGCCCCCTTCCCTTCTCACCTTACTTACAGACTATGATGACTTACCTGCATAAGACAATCCAAGCACGTTAAAGTTGAATGATCGGTCGGAGCTATTCACTACTAATTGGGGTCTTTCTTGAAGACATTTATGTTACAGCTGTAACAATTAAAATGAGATTTGGTTTGCACGAACCTATAACTAGATAAAATGATAATCCGAGGTCCCCAAACAACTTCATTACAACTTCGTGGTATTCCCCCTCTGCCAACGCGCCCCGCGCAACCAGGCACCAAAACCACTTGCCCCTCCAATAAAGTTGGAAATGTTTACTTTTGTAGAGGGGTAATACAACTGTGAGCGAGATAGTTACTCTCTCCCAATAACCCCAGCGCTACAACCAACTATACCAACTCTTCTGCACAGCGACTTAAATAGCCAACCTACCCACATCTCGCATGACATGCAATATTGGATAACTTTAATTTTTTAACCTTCTTAAATGAAACGATTCTGCGCGCGCGACACTCTAACCCCCGTCGCCGAGGCGAGAGTCTTGGCTTTCTATAATACTTCCTACCTGGGACAAGCGCGAGAAACAAAACGTGGAAACGTTATTGTCACGATTGTCTAATCAACCCAAAGAAACTGCATCGAAGTTGTACTGACACCAACCCCAGCTTGTTTATAGATAGATTAAATTGAGCGACACAAAACATTAATCTGGATGAAGAGTTAACTAGCCTCATAGTCAATACTGGAAATTTGTCAAGAGACAACCCCACACCCTGAAATCATACTTTACTAGCATAATTCTATCCATCCCCTAAAAAAATAACTCATCTCTTCTCCCTCTTCATAACTACTATTATTCTCATTCAAAATCTATCATACTCCAACCCATTACGCTACATGCAACATCCACTAACCCCAACATAAACTATCTTCCTACCATAACCCTCCAAATACACAAACACTCGCCGCGACCCTACCCCCACGCACTCGGTAATCAACCAAATCTGATGGATGACAACACCACAAGCACATCTCACACCAACGCCAGCAAACTACTATATGTAATTTATTGGTACCTTGTCTATCTCATTAGGTCTATTTGGTATTCAAGTTAAATTACACCACATCAACAAACCATTAATTAGAATCAACAACTAAAGAATTTAATCCTAATTACCCTTATTCTTCATCCACCTACTAGACGAACAATTAGCACAAAAACTCCCAGGTCATGTTATTATACATAGGGTCACAGCAAAGACAAATGCTAACTATGATTGTGAGTTGGAGACACATGGTCTAGGCATCACACCCCACAGCACTGACCCCAAGCCACCCCACCCTCCTACACGCAATAATATCATGGGCAGAATTTAGGAGATTTTCATATTTAGGCAGTGAGACGCAAGGAATACTACAAACTCCCCAGCACCGACATACACCCCATATGCATACATAATAAAACAATTCAAATTGTGCCACGTAATGTTCAAGACAACACATCCCAACTCGTATCCCCTCCCACCCCTCCCGCACAATGCTCTGCAATCGCAGGAATAATGCGAGAGAGAACTCTAACCTTCCCACGCCGTTGTTCTATCGCCGTCTCTCTCTAGGGAAAATCAGACATGCTGCAAGTGTTCTGCATTCGCAACTTCGACAAGCTGGGTTCTAGAAAGAAGATTGAATGGTTCTATGTGTGGGTGAGGAAATTTCAGATTTAATCGGCGCGCGCTCCTGTCATCACACACCCTGAGTTATGACATAAAGAGCCAAAGAACTCCGGGCCCTCACATCAAGCTAGGAATCTGACATAGCTTACTGGCCAACAAGAAAGTACTCTACTTATCTCCCCCTTCCAACGCACATTCAATTGCAGGTTGCTCAAAAGGAAGAAGCAAGGTTACAACTTAATATAGAAGAGTATGATTTAATGGTTGTTGTTGTTGATTGTGAGGATGAAGACAAACTTCATGCGAACAGCATCTTAATGGCCAATTTGCAGCAAGCATCTATATCGGGTACTCATGCTGACACTACTCCGGAAAAGTTCACTTAATAGCGACAGTTGATCCAACGACAACCTACACACAAACGCCATAGAATTTACCAAGTTTTTATCGTGGCCGGTAAACGATGTGTCATAAAACATGATATACGAAATAGTGAAATAAACACACATAAGACCAAGGCTCAGGTAAGTAAGCAATGAATAATACATTATTTGATAACTGTGGCTGCAAGCGATTCATGCTACCCTTCCTATATATAACTCATCAAAGTTGTATGCAAACTTTTTTGAATTCATCATTGCCTGTCTATAAAAAAGACATGTGGTGTGGCTGCAAACATTATAGATTGCGTTGCCAACATGCAGCATATGCGCTATAAATTTTATTACACAAATGCCAACAACATCTAATGTAACTTAATATAGCGACAAACTTACATATGAAACATCTATCAGACCAACTGATATGTCACATGGTAAACGTCTATATGCACGAAAAACATAAGTGACACACCAGCTGGCCTAAGAAATAGTTCGTGAACATGTTATACTTCAAGCAAACCCCAATTATGAAAGGCCACATGAGGTTCGATCCCTATAACAATGACAAAGGCTCGGATTTGCGAATAATGAAACGGTACAGAACACTTGATATGGCTGTGACCACAACCTAGGTATGGTCTCCTTGCCAAGAAGTTGTGCTCAGTGAGTCACGTGCAGTACTGAAATAGTTCTCATCATCGTCGGCGAAAAGATAAAGGGAACGCATCTTATAGAACCACCCGTTATGACTTTACGAAGTAACACAACATGAACATCTTAGCTGTTACAACCACACAAGCCTGAAAATCCAAGAAAACTGCCATGGCTGCATTGGTATAAACGCCCTGCCAAGATACGAACATCCTCGCACTTTGTCTCATGTTTAATCTTTCCCATTCAAAAAGTCATCATTGCCTCTTGTATCAAAACGACAAGAGCTATCATTTTTTTAAATAATCAGGGCGACAGACTAAAGATAAACCCATAATCAGTGATGATTCAACCAGTGTATTCAACATGATCAGCAAACCAAATCCTAAAATTAAGTATAAAACAAAGTAAACAAGCAGGAAGCAAAACAACAACAATCCTAAACCTGGAAGTGAAATTCCGCTGCATAATTATCGTATAAAACGGCAACAACCCAAAGCTAAATCCAGAGTATGTAAACCACTTGGTTTAAAAACACTTAATGGAATCCACATGTTTAATCCTCCACATTTATAATCAAAAAGAGGTAAGGGTATAAAATCTTAGAAGAACATAATTTAGCAATGGAAATGTGCTAACACTATCTGTAACAATGGAAGTATGATAAAGGTTTTGTCACTATCGCGTTAGCCAACTTATATTTGTATTTTTTTCATCAAACAGGCGCACGGTATAGGAACAAAACCCCTATCACAGTCTAGTACTGCTTCCTATAACAGAGGCACGTAAACTTACCATAGTCTGTTACAACTAATATAACCATTAATCGCCTTCAAACCTATATATATTCCAGATCTGATCAAAGTCTTAGTTTCGTGTTATTATCGTTGCCTTACTTTGTATATTGTAATAGGAAGGATCAATTGGCTTAGATAAGAGCAAAAGGTTCTGAAAAAATGGAAGTCTGTCGTTGCTGCATACCTAATAGATTGCCGAACTAGGTCACGGACTTCTACTCCTTCTATTGAAACCGCTCGTGTTCATCATCGCCTCTTCACTGCAGTTGCAATATGTAAATCTTATAATAAATACAAACTGTTTATCCCCGCCAAGATGCGGGCGTAAGCAAACTGTGTTCCAGCAACATGTGTGCACAATATTGTTTTTGGCTTATTTAAATCTAAATTCTCCAGGCAGTTATTTGAGAATAATGAAAACAACGCAATTTCTTATTTTCTAAAATCTCTAATAACTACATAGAGTATTTGGTGATGAATGAGGCAAGCCTATTAGCATATTCATTAGAGCATGTGTATATAATTGCTTATCCGACTGATTGTATTTCAATAGCAAAATTGCCCTTTACTAAGATATTCATATCTAATAGGTTCCAAAGCTTCTTTGACCTAATAAAAATACAGTTGATAAAAATGTTATAAAAGTTCATATGCTTTACATGTTTGAATATAGTAAAGTGAGGATTGGGAAAGGATCGTCATCTCCTGTTATTTAGGTCACGGTTAGCACTCAAACTTCTTATGCGTATTCTTGTTCTTGAGCAGCCTATGTGCGCGTACATTATCTCACTTGATGCTTTAGACGCCCATAGGCTGCTCAAGAATTGGTACACATCATAAATCAATAGAAGTGACAACCAAATTTCCAAATCAATATTTTATATTATAAAATCGATTGGCTTAGATAAGAGCTCGAGGTTTTGACGAAATGTAAGTATGTCATGGCTGCACACCTAATAGGTTGCCTAGCTGTCACACCCCCAGACGGGGCCTGGACGAAATACATGTCCAAGGGCGTGACGTCATAACAATCCGAACACAAAGCAATAAAGAACGATCACTAATCATGGACGTTTGAAAAATAGTTGTACTCATTGCATAAAGAAAATAAATTTAAGTTTTACAACTAGTCATAAGAGAGTTAAATGTAGCGGAAGCATAACAAAGTTTGATAATGACAACGAGTATATAAATAGATAAGTCTTGAAATTGGCGAAGTCACATAGCACATAGACTCCATTTAGCATCAAGAATCAAGCCAAGCTAAGCACCTGAGAAAACATGTTTAAAACGTCAACATAATGTTGGTGAATTCATAGGTTTAAGTTAATACAAGAGTGGACCACAAGATTTCAAAACGCATGCGACTACTATAACAGATACAACATCACATAAAAAGTATTTACTGTTACGCTAAGCTCATGACACCGATGCTAATAAAGTAGGGCATATCATATCATGCCACATAGTATTCCTGCCCTTAACTGGTGTCCCAAACCAAAGACCACCACAACGCACAATCGACATGACATATATCTGTTTGTTCGCAGCTAATTTAGAACCAAACCAGATAGGGGTAATTAGTCCCAATAGATCTATTTACGCATTCGCGCTCACTTAACCAATCCAATTGGCCATAGGTGACTAACGGTTCATGATAGTTCGGGCAATAGTGGTTTGTAAGCAAACTTAGGCAACACATAAACATGTAAAACTCACGTTAAGAACTTGTGTCCAATTTTAAAAGCAAACAATGTTTCTCACCCCAAAGTATAAAGCATTTGAAAATAGGTAAAACGTGGGGCTATGAACTCACCTTAAGCAAGTGGTGAATCGATAATCAACGAGGAAGAAATAAAGCCGAAAGGTCCTACACGCGACCTAAATAAATGACGCGTCTTAGGTAAACGAAAGATAACCGAAACTTGTACGACACGCTTTCAAGAGAAAAGACATCCATATGTGTTTGTGCTTTAGTTTGTTTAATAAAGTATGACTAAATAAAATTATAGAGTTTTTCGTCAAGTCTTGGCGTTCATCCAAAAATTACTACTTTTAGAAAGTTTCTATTTTAGGAAAGTTTTTAGTTTCAAGACGTTAATACCGTCCCCTATATTTGTTAAGTTTCCATATAATCAAATGCGCTAACTAACCATAATCGCTTAACTTCCAAGTCCGATCCGCTAAATTTTACCAAACTTACTATTTTTAGTAACTTTATCGCTTTTCCTAAAATACGTTAATGACGTCTTCAAATGATGCTAATCTATATATATGTGTTACTATATGTTTCGCTAGTGTTTAGAAAGTCCAAAAATGTCCGAAAGTGTCTGAATACTCTTTTTACTATTCACATCAGCACACTATTCATTAGGTTTTGCCAAAAAATGTTTCAAGTTTTATTTGGTTATAACTTGGCCGTTTTAAAGCCGATTTTAAAGTGCGATATGTGAAAAACTATCTATTTAAAACAAGCTCTTCAAAAACTACTTTTACGCCTAATAAAACATTTGTTAGAGTCTTGGGTGATTCCCAATCCTTGATTGACTCAATCTTCGTAGGATCAACGTGAATGCCTTCACTATCAATCACATGTCTAATAAATTGTACCTTCGACAGCCAAAAGTCGCACTTCGAGAATTTGGCGTACAATTCTTCCTTCTTGAGCAACTCCAAAATTAGTCTAAGATGTGCATCTTGTTCTTCCTTGGTCTTCGAGTAGATCAAGATGTCATCGATGAACACGATCACAAATTTATCTAAGTATGGTCTGCATACCCGGTTCATCAAATCCATGAACACTGCCATCGTGTTAGACAACCCGAAAGGCATCACTTGGAACTTGTAGTGACCATAGCGGGTCCTAAACGCCGTCTTTGGGATATCCTCGTCACGAAATCTAAGTTGGTGGTAACCAGACCTCAAGTCGATCTTCGAGTACACACTTGATCCTTGCAACTGATCAAACAAGTCATCGATTCTCGGAAGTGGGTATCGATTCTTTACAGACCGGAGCTCCCCAGGGTGAGGAACTTGGTCTTATAAATCATTTGTCAGAAAGTTCTTGTAGTTGAGTGGACAATTCTTCCATTTCTGATGATGCTAATCTATACGGGGCTCGAGCTACAGGTGCAACACCTGGTACTAAGTCAATTTGGAATTCAACTTGTCGTATCGGTGGTAATCCAGGTAAGTCTTCAGGAAAGACTTCGACCTAGGGTTAAGATAAGAAATGAACCATGGCTTGGTGAAAGGCTTATCAAAATGGTGCACCAAGGACCTTATGGTCCTTGTGGTTCGTGCGTGGCTAGCAAAAATGGGGATGGGACCAAAACCCTTTTCTTAGGCACCAAGATGAAATGTTATTGGTTATATTTTTACTAGTGCTTAAGCGGTCCAATTCTTGTAAGTGTATGTTGGTGCATAACAAGGTTAAGACAAGGAGTCACTATCTTCATTTCATGCATGCATAATGCCAAAAATAAAGTGAAATGATTCTTCTTGATTTAATTTGAGACTTAATGTTGTGTTTGGTTGAGTTGGGGCGTACGAAGGGAGGAGGGGGAACAAAATTTTTAACATTACAATGCTTGACAGATGATAACTCGAGTTTACACGAAAAGATTGCGGGGTTTCGGGGTTCCTTGGTCAAAAAACGCAAAAAGCACAGCTAAAAAAGTTAAAACCCTAAAATTAATATCGGAAGAGATTAAAAATCACGAAACACTTGGAAATTTAAAATATCTCATATAAGGCCTAAATTTATTAATAACCGATGCCGGGACGCGCCCGATGACGTTTTTCAGATTTACGCGGTTTAACTTCCCGGTAAACTGTCAGATTCAAAGTCGAAATCGTAGAAGATAGGAGAGATAAAGTACATGCAGAATATCACGTGTTGGAATTGCAACCAGAAGGACCACTTTCATAATCAATGTTTGAAGCTTGTAGCCTCCAGGGATAAGGAGGTTAACATGGCTAGAGACTCTGATGACGTATTAGTATGTTGCGTTGAGAATACGGCTAAGGATCGTATTATAGATTCTGGTGCATCGTTCCATGCTACCTACTGCAAAGAAGAGTTAGATAGGTTCAAGCTACGCTCCGGTAAGGTCGTTTAGCAAATGACAAGACTCTAGACATTGTAGGCGTTGGGGATGTTGTACTCAAAACTTATTTTGGTACAAGTTGGACTCTGAAGGATGTTAGGTACATTCCAGGCCTAAAGAGAAGGTTTATCTTAGTTGGACATCTTAATGAGGAAGGTTACTATGTAGGCTTCAGAGTGCAGCAATGGAAGGTTACTAAAGCTAGTTTGGTGGTAGCTCGTGGGAACAAACGTGGAAGCATGTATATGGTTGAGGTACCCCCTGAGGAGATTGGGATTAACGTAACTATTGATGGTAGGGGAAACGCAACTCTGTGGCACATGAGTGAGAAGGGTATGAAGATTCTAGCTTCGAAGGGTAGTATTCTAGATTTACTGTAGGCTGTTGTAGGCTTTTGTTAGCCATGTGTATTGGGGAAACAGAAGAAGGTAAGCTTCATAAAGTCTGGGAATACAAGAAAATTACAGAGGCTCGAGCTAGTTCATACAGATGTCTAGGGCCCTACATTTGTTGCATCAATAGGCGGATCCTGCTACTATGTTACCTTTATCGATGACAGCCGCAAGAAGGTATGGGTTTATTTTCTTAGATATAAATCTGACGTATTTAACACTTTTAAGAAGTGGAAGGCTGCAGTGGAGAATGAATCAAACCTTTGGGTAAAGTGTTTGAAATCCAATAATGGTG
>BQNB010135490.1:0-18148 GCA_026074375.1 Tanacetum coccineum | reverse complement strand
ATACAATATCACATAAAAGTAGTTACTGTTGCACTAAGCTCATGACACCGAAGCTCAATCTAAAGTAGCATTTTATATGCCAAATGAATAACTGCCCTAGAGGTATCTGACCAAGATTACCTAGTAAAATCCGACATGGTATATATCCGTTAATTGGGAGCCCCGTGAGTAGTAAGCGCTACTTACCCGGATAGGGATAATTAGTCCTAATAGATCTATTTATAACATTCACACTCATTTAACAAATCGGTCGGTTAAGAAATTAACGGTTCATGATAGTTCGGGCATTAGTGGTCTATTCGCTACTTAGGCAACACGTAAACAGGAAAGATAACGTAAAGTACTTGTGTCCAATATTTTAAAAGTAAGCATTGTTTCTCACCCCAAAGTAGTAAAGTAAAAGAATTGTAAAACGTGGGGCTATGAACTCACCTTAAGAAAATGGCGAGATAATGATCAATGAAGAGAATAATGTATCCAAACGACTCTAACCGCGACCTAATTATAAGATGCACTTTAGAATGAGTAATGACTAACAAAACGTTTGAAGATAACGTTTATGAAAGAAATAGACATCCATAAGTGTTTGCGCTTTAGTTTATATAGTAAAAACGTGTCATTACGAAAGTATAAGATTTATGGTTACGTTACGCCATGTTTTATGAAAGTTTCTATTTTCGAAAAGTTACTATTATAAGAAAGTTCTAAGTTTCAGGACATTAATACCGTTCCCTAATATTTGATAAGTCTATGATCCTAAAACACGCTACCTAAACCTAAACGCCAAACTTCCAAGTCCATCTTGCTAATAAATACTATTTTTAAAAACCTTAACGCTTTCCTTAAAATATGTTAACAGTGTTTTTAATGATCTTAATTAATATATATATATGTGTTACTATATGTTTTGCTAATGTTTTAAAAGCTCAAATCATTCCGAAAACCTAACTTACTATTCACATCAGCCCATACTTTTACTATTTCGCCACAAAATGTTTCAAGTTTCATTTGGCTATAACTTGGCCATTTTAAGTCCGATTTTAGTGTTCGATATATGAAAATCTATCTACTCGAAACGAGCCTTCTAAAAACTACCTTTTCGCCTAATGTAAACATTCATAAGTGTCTGAAAACCTCAAAATAAAAACGAATAAGAAACATCATTTTTCGTAAATGCTTCCAAAAAGCCCTCCAAACTTCACAATAGTGCCTAATCTATCCTAATCTCCATTCATAACTAATCCAACAACAAAAACCACACTTATATATAGTATAATCTCATCCCCGTCAATATTTCAACACACTAATCACTTCACTAAAATCCTAAACATAATATTTACATAAAAGTTTCATAAAAGTTTTCTTGTTTAACATACCATTTTACTTTTTTGTGAAAATCAACAACAAACCACCCATAGACTTTAAACGATCTATGCAAGAACATAAAGTAAAAATATAGAATGAAAGTAGAATGAAAGTAAGAGATTCAAAGTAAGCTTACAAGATAAAGAACAAGCTTAGGAAATATAAGAAATAAAGATGGAAGACTTAGATCTTGAAAAACCCTAAATAATAATCAAACCCTAATTTATAGATCTTGAAATAAACCCTTGAAATCAATGAAACCCTTCTTGGAAACACCATAGATATGAATGAAAATGATATTGGAATAGTTATATCTTGCTAAAAATCAAAACTATGAAACCCTTTTGTTGTTGTTTGTTGCCGAGACCCAAAAGAAAGAAAGAGAGACGAGATGTGAATTTTTAGAGGCTATGGAAAGGAATGAAAGACCTAAGTCTCACAAAGTTGATGTTATATAGGAAAAACTAGGTTTTTTGTGTGTCTTGGCTCACTCTAATGACTTGAACCATTTTCTTGGCTCATTCTTAACGGGGGAAGGATGTCACACCCCGTAAAGTTTAGGTCAATATTTTAAACCATTTCGATCATTATTTTGAATTTTATTTGTTTCATTTGAATTGATGTAAAACCGAAATCTAACCCGCATAAAATCTGAAAAACACATCTGCCAGACGTTCCGACTTCGACTTCGATCATTTTACATGTTCTAAGCACTTTTTTATCATATTAAAAGTAATTACGAGTCCCACGTTCACTTTCGTTTTGTGATTTTTACATTTTATCGTGTACGCTTTAAATACGGTTTTATCATTTTACAGTCAAACGAAGACCCAAAAAAAATCTACCCACCTTTGCATGTAAAACCGAGATATCTTTCTTAAGTATCACACACAACATTAAAATTTCGTTCATGCCCTCCCCTCTTGTCATATTTGGATGCATAAACCCCAAACCAAAACACCTTGAGCTCAAAAATTAGTTAAAGGCATATCTTTTTTTAAAAATCCCATGCATTTGACAATAGTAAACATATGAATGACATCCATAAGGTCCCTATCCCTTTTGTTTTCTTGTGCAAGTCTTACCATGTAACTCTTACACTTAGGTAAGACTTAAGCTAGTACATTTGACCACTTAACTAAGCATAACTAGAACCATGACCCAAAATTTGAACCATTTGGTCCTTGTGGTGTTGTTTTCGGCTGAGCACACACACACACACACACATATCTTTGGTGTGTGTTGGTCACTTGATACTCCAAACATACCCTAAACCCTAAAGTTTTGGCCTATAAATATCACATTATAACACACTTAGGGTTTCATATCATTTCCAAGTCTCCAATTTTTTTTCTTTCTCTCCCTTTTTTCTCCTTGTAGCTCACAACTCAAACACCCCTTTATAGGGCTTCCATTTTTTTGATTTAGTGTAAGATCCAAGCATACTAGTTTCATTTTTAAGGTTTTCTAAGGTGGTTACAAGTATTGGTTCATTGATTCAAGGGTTTATTTCAAGATCTACAAATTAGGGTTTGGTTATTATTTGGGGTTTTTCAAGATCCAAGTCTTCCATCATCATCTCTTATATTTCTTAAGCTTTTCTTTCATTTGGTAAGCTTACCTTTGAAACTTATACTATTAATTCTACTTTCAATCAATCTTTAGCTTATGTATTTTGCATAGATCCTATGAAAATCCAATAGTGTTGTGTTAATTTTTCAAAAAGAAATAAAATAGGTATGTTAAACAAGGAAACTTTTATAAATCTCTTATGCAAATATTATGTTTAGGGTTTAAGCGAAAGTATTAGTGTGTTGAAAGATTGATGGGGACGAGATTAGACTAGATTAAGCGTGGTTTTTGTTGTGGATTAGTTGTGAATGGAGATTAGGATAAATTAGGCACTATTATGAAGTTTGGTGTGATTTTTGGAAGCATTTACGAAAAATGATGTTGCCGATCACTTTTTATTTTAAGGTTTGTTAAAAATAACGAAATAATCTAACTGTGTGCGACTGTTTATAAAAGTGTATGTACAATAGTTAATTAGGAAAGTTAAATAAATAATAGCTAACCAGGGGTATAACATAGTTATTTTAAGCCATGGTTAAGTGTAATAATTTCATTTTAATCAAAAGGCAAGTTTAAAAAATTCTCTCTCTAAACACACACACTATTACACCTCCATTTACACACACTAGTCATCAATCAAGATCTAATTTTAAAATATAGTGTATCAATGAGCCAATGATTGGGCGGATTGTATTATTTTATTTTTTTTGGTTGGCTTGTGATTTAGTGATCGAGTTTTTATGCTTATTGAGCTTATTTTCGTGCTTATTTTTTGCTTATTTAGCCATATTTGCTTATTTTGTGCTTATTCTGTTAACTTATTCGTATGCTTATCTGATTGAAATTGCTTATCTACTGCTTATTTAGATTGCTTATTGAGCTTATTCAGTCGAGTTTTGAGCTTATTCAGTTGTTATTCAAGTTTTTTTCATGCTTATCAGTTTATATCCAGCTTATTTCGTCCAGATTAGCTAATTAGTGTGCTGATTCTGAATGCTTATCTGCTTATTACATTTCTGAGCTTTTTAGAGTGCTTATTCAGTTACTTTGTGCTAAATCGGATATGCTTTTAAAAAAGCTTTTACTTGAGCTTATTTTCAGCTTTATCACCTTTTTATAGATCTAGAAATTTGCTTATTCTGTACTAAAAGTCAAAATCTAATTATTTTGTGCTTAAATCAGTGCTTATCTGCTTAGATCCGCTCATTTCAGTGCTTATTTTGCTTAAAAAGATAGATTATTTTTTTAGATATGAAACCTTAACTGATTTGTAACAGATTTAAAATAGATTTGATTCTAACAAACTTTGTAACTGATTTGACCAAGTTTGACTTTTTGGTAAAAAAGTTAAAAACGCGTTTTCTTTGTAACCGTTTTTTTTCTTTGGAACCGGATTATCAACATCAGTAGGAACCAAATAATCAAACTAGAAGAAACCGATTTATCAAAATAGAAGAAACCGGTTTATCAATTCTTAAGGAACCGATTTATCCTCATAGAAGAAACCGATTTATCACATATTCAGAAGAGCCAATTTATCAAACTAAGAATTGAACCGGTTTAGACATCTCAAGAAAGAATCGTATTTAACAATAAAAACAAAACAAAACTATAGATACACTCATTAACTCAAATCTAAACAAAATAAATCAAAATCAGATCAAAATCGGAACAAGATGTCAAGTCATCACAGATTTTCTATACTCACAGAACACAACATAATCAAAACTGATCAAATCATAACCAAAGAAAAGAATTCAGATCTCAGATTTGGTGTGTGTACCATCAGATTCAAAGACCTTTATAAAGCTCCAAACACACAAACATATCCATCACAGATCTAAACATTAAACATAACTAATATCCACATCTTAACCAACAATTCACCTAGATCCTATACTACCCTCACAGAATTATTAAAAAAATGAAAAAATAATAAATAGCTTTGATTTGTTCACCTTTGGGTGCAATCTTTAAAGATTAAAGAGAGGTGAACAGACCTCAGTCATAGATCTTATATTATGAAGCAAAGCTTCATCTTTATTTTCTTTCTGAAACCCATTAAGACAAAAACAAGAACGAGAGTGTTCAAGTCTTTCTTTGTTTCGTTCAAGACAAACACATGCATCAAAGGAAAAGAAAACCTACCTGAAAAATTGATTGTTAGTGATTGTGTGTTGTTTGAAAGAAAAGAAAGAGTGTACACATATTGTTGTTCGTACTGGTTTTTTTATTTTTCTTTGCTCGGACGGTTTTTGTTTTTTGGTTTTTTGTGGTTTTTTGGTTTTTTAAAGAATCTTCAAAATACTATTGTCGTATGGCTGAGGTTTGATAAAAGGACGAGTGTGTTTAGTTTATGGATACAAGAAGTTGTGACTTAGATTGTGGATACAAAGAATATGTTGGAGGCGTGTGATTTTACAAATGAGTGAGTAGGGTTTGTGTCAAAATAATGCTTTTATATCAAGATAATTAGGTTTACAGATTTTTTTTTGAGTTGGGCCTAAATTTTGTATCGACAATAGTTGGGTCAGATTGCACAAAGGGATGGACGAGAAGTTTGTTATCAAATATTGGGCTGATTTATTTTTGTTGAGTTGATAATTAGTGGGCTGAATTTTGTGTAAATTTTAGCTAAGAGCTCAATTTTTGGATATAATAACATTTGGACTTAGATTTTAATTGCGGGTCACTAAGTTCGAGATTGAATAAGAAATTTGGGTTAATTTTTTTGGATTATATTTGGTCTACCTATTTTAATAGAGTTTAAATAAATTTTGTTCGCAAGATTTTAGTATGTGCGAATAATTAATGCACGTTTAGCGGGTTTATTCGTGGAATTTATTTTGTGGATTTAAAAACGAGTTAGGTGAGTTGAGTTTATTAATTGAGTGCATTAGATTCTTTCATCATGTATATGAGTAGTTGGGATAAGTTGAGTCTCGAATCGTATAAAGCAAAGTGTGAAAAACTAGAGAAAGAAAACGAAAAAATATAATCACTTTTTCTTCGCTTTGTGATAATTACAGACGATATACTAAAAAGATTAAAGAACAAGACGATTCACTTGACACGATGAGTGGTCATTTAATTTAAGCTGAAAAACACTATTAAGATTAAACAAACGATAATTTCAGAGCTAAAAGAGTGTCTACGTAAAAAGGATTCTGAAAATGAACATCTGAAGTCAAAAATTATTGATTTTACAACGGTTTAAAATCTTCGATCGCAAGTTAAAGAACATCATAGTGAAAATAAACATTTAAAGTCAAAAGTCGTTGTTTGTACAATGTGTCAAAATCTTCAAGTGCAAGTTAAGGAACTTCAGAGTAAAAATGAACATTTAAAGTCAAAAGTCGTTGATTGTACAATGTGTCAAAATCTTCTAGTGCAAGTTGAGGAACTTAAGAGTGTAAATGAAAGTTTAAATTTAACGGTTGAAGAGCTCTCTAAGGCACATGCACTTGCAGAAACGACTTTGAGAGAAAGAGATGAAATGATTAATGCTCAGTGTAAGAAAATACGATTTTTAGAAGAACAATCTGAGATATTTCATGAGATACCATCTGAGTTTAATTCAGAAATAGTTCATGACACACAAGATAACTCAAAAAATGATTTCATTTTGAGTTTGTAAACACAATTAAAAGAAACTAAGAGCTTAAAAGATGAAATAAAAAGTTTGCAAACTGAAAATAAAGTTCTAAAATCAAAAGAAACTGAGTTGATTAATCTTGAAAAGGTTTACGGTGTCAAAGCATCTGAGTTGTTAAAACAGATTAAACAGATGAAATCTCAAGTTTCAGAACTTTTGAAGAAACTTAAGATTTCAGATCAAGAGATGAAACATCAAATCATTCTTTTTGAAGAAGAAAAACGAATGTTTCTAGCTAAAAATGAATTTCTTGAAAAAGTTTTTTACAGCGCAAAAAGAATATAATGAGTTGTTGGCTTCAAATGATGTTTTGAAACAAAGACTTATAACAAAGTTTAAGTTTTTAAAACATGATAATTCTCTTGAGAAAATGATTGAAATGATCGAGAAAGAATATGAGTAAAACGTTTTAAAGATTTCCATTACAAGTTCAACGTTTGAGACTAAGAATTTGGAACTTGTAAAGGAAATGAGGGATAAAGTGAAACATTTTGATCACGAGAAAAAAATGTTTGAGAATAAGATTTCAAAGTTAGAAAAGGACTTGGCACAACAAGTCAAAGATTTTTATGATGTCAAAACAGAGCTTTCAAGAAGAACTGATAAATTTGAGACGTATTTTACAAATCTTGAAAAGAAAATGCTTTATTAAAATCGCGAGTCGGCATACCATCCATATTACACTTCCTTGCAAAAAGAAAACAATGATTTGAGAACATCATATAATGTGTTGAAAAAAAAACATGAAAACTTATTGTAAAAAACTTGAAAAAGAGAACAATGATTTGAAAATGCACTACAAAAGATTGTTTGATTCAATAAAACATAAAAAGGTTGTTTCACTAGTTTTCACAAAATCAATTCCAAAAGTGAATGTTTCAGAAAAGATTTACACGGGTAAATCTTCAAAGCCGATTTCAAAAAAAGGTTTCTCAATTATTCTTTGCAAAAAAATAGGAAGTATTTGAAGAACAACATTCAAAGTCAATTTAGTTTAATAAAGGTGGGTGGGGTGTTGGAGGTGTTGAAGACAAAAATATTTTCTTTTCAAAACATGTTGAAAATGAAAGTTCAAAATAAATGTGGAAAAGTAAGGAAAACATTTCCAAACGGTTTAAGTATTCTAGAGATGAAATGTATTCAATGCGTTAAAGAGATGATTCAGTTTTGAAAAAGGTGAAAGATGTAAGGTTTTCATTCATTTAGAAAAGAATTTTTCAAAGTGAAACACTGAGTTTTTCATAAATACTTGTAAATCTTTCGGTCTTACCTCAAGGATTAAAAAAAAAAACACGAAGAAACATCGGGTTTTAAAAACGGATGTTGACAAACCATTCCGAGAAGTTTTTAAAACTCATAAAGAAACATCACGGTGTTTTTATAAAGTCAAAATGGGACAAATAAGAAGGGGTGGGGTGGGGGGGGGGGTAGTTTTTAAGTCTCCGTTGGTTCCAAGAAAGCTATTTCTAAATGAAATACCGTGTTTCAAATCTCCTTGGAATTCAACTTCGATGCATCAAATTGACGCAACTTACATTTGGTTCTCAAAATGTGGTAAACCCGTTAGCAACGTGCTTAAATGAATACCAAAAGTTGTTGTTTGATTTGATAGAAAATACATTTTAATAAATCTTACGAAATACAAAAAGATTTTTTTATCAAATTTTAGAAAAATACAAAAAGATTTTCTTTTATATAAAATTTCGAAAAAACAAAAAGATTTTATTTTATATAAAATTTAGAAAAGACAAAAAGATTTCTTTTATATAAAATTTCAGAAAAAACAAAAAGATTTTCTTTTATACCAAATTTTATAGAAAACAAATAAAGATTTTTGGTTTTTATAATAGCTTTCGTATAATTCAGTACGAAACCCGAGCTTCATTTGATGGCTTGTGTACATGTAAGTACATAATCCGTGCTTTAAAGAAAAGAAAATGTTCGTTTCAGAGCATTTATCTTTGAAAAAGAAGAGAAGTCTTCTTTGACTTGAGTCATTGACAAATATTTTTCTAAATTTTTTTGTGGTACTTAAAAGATAAAATCAATTTGTTTTAAAAGTCAATGATATCAAGTTAATGAGTTACAATCGATTCAAATTTTAAAAATGTGGTTCTTTCAAGATAAAATCAATTATCAAAAGGTCTTCAAATCGATGTACTCTTTGTGAAAAGTGTCTAAAGAAATAAAGGACTCAGAAGTGTAAAGAGGAACTCCCTTATAAATGTTTTAATGAAGATATTGTATTTTCCAAGGGGGAGTGTCCGTATATGTTGTTGAAAAGTTCTCAGAAAGAAACGGAAATGGAAAACTGTTTTACATTTCACCTTCACATATCCGTATTTTTGCATTTTTTTAGCTTCATGTTAAAAATGTTTCTCGGCATATGTTAAGGGGGGTGTCTTTATAATGATTGAAAACTTTTAAAGATCAAAATTTTTTTCTTCATATGATGTTTGTGAGAATGATGAAAAACAAAAAGAGAGATTTGTGAGAGAAAAATAGAAAGAGAGAAACGAGAAATCTTATACTTGAAAAAATGAAAGTATATGCCGTGTGCTTCAAAAGCAAGAACATCACATGAAAATAAAAAGAGAAAAGTATGCAAGAAAAGAAATGCCACCGCATACAAAAACAGATACAGTGATTGTTCTACATTTATTTTGATATTATCAAAATCTCATGATATGATTTTAGATTTTCATCATGGTTTTCACGGACATTCTTTCTAAAGGAATTATCTTGGCGTATGTTGATTGAGTTTCACGGTGTGATTTAGTTACTCCCAAAATACTCCTATGATCTTCCAGAACCAGAATTGATCTACCCCGGAGTCTTCCTTCCAATTTAGGAAAGTTAGGTCTAGGTGATAGAGTTTGAGGTGCAAATCAACATGTTTCGAATGCCAAAAGGCCTTATAAGATAACGCTTTGAATGAAAAAGAATGAACGAAAATGTAATAAATATGTCAAAAGTGACAAGAATATGATGAAGAAGAATCGAATGATAAGCAATGAAAAGGTTGAAGTTGAAAAGTGAGAGGCTTATAAGAAAAAGAGAGGTGGTGGTTTCTGCCTACACATAGATAAAAACCGGGTCAACTCATAATCTATCGAATTTCATTCGTTGATTTCTGGTATTAAAGTAGACATCAAGGACCCAGTGATGCAAATGCACAACCCCTCCTAGCCACTCAAGTACTTCTCAAAAAGTATTTGTTTCATTCTCACGAAGATTAAACGCATAATCTATCGACTTCTCATTCCGAGAATGTTGGTATTGAATAAAGGACATTCTGCTCTAGTCCTTGCTTACTAAAAGTGTACAAGATCTAGAGCCAATTTGATATTTAATGAAAAAATATTTAGGACACAACAATACGTTTGTATTAAACATCAATGATACAAAAGGTACGATGATATATGTCTTTGTGACATTGCATGTCTATGTGACATTGCCGGAACATTCTGGAGTGATACTATAAAATAGTATTCACAATGATCGAATGGAAATCCTACCAGTGCCAACATCATGCCAACGCTGAATGTAGATTACTATTTGAAAATGATTGCTTAATGATTCAAATTAGTGTTAACTAGCAATCTATGTGATCTAGTGGTTATGTGTTTCCTCGGGTAACACAACACTAAGTTCACGAGATCAATGCTTATTTGGATTTCATTATCATATTTCCGCATCCTTATCATCGAGATATCGATTTGATCATATTTTTCAAATATTTCATCGGGAATTTTCAAAGCATGATCTTGTGATGTATGAACCTCATGGTTAATGTGGAAGATGGTTCTTACTCTGATAATTTTCCATTTCATCTTCTACCTTTCACAAGCATGACTACTTCAACGATTATTATAACATCAAAATTTACCTATCAACCTTTACGGGAATGATAGCAATCAAGTTTGTTGGTTTGAGGAAGCTTATGGTTATTTTGGGGGAGTATGTTTGTTTATGAAGGGGAGAATGTTTGATTTTTAAAGAGAAAAGAAATGATTTCAATTTTAATTTCATTGACTTCAAAGGATATTCTTCACCCGGAGCTTATTTGGAAGCTTATATGGTCATGATGCTCACGATGGATCATAATCATCATGAGAGGGAGAAAATAGTATTGGCCTAATATAAGAGAGATAAGATATTAGTATATTTGGGGAGAAAATATAAGGTCAATTCAAGTATATGAAAGGGGAGAAGATATAAGCAAGAATATATGGAACAAATCAAGATACTAGCAAAGAAATTGAATCAAAGAAATCATTATGGTAAAAGTAGTTTGATTAAGAAGATAAGATTCGTATTCAAGATTGAGGTTACTTCATCAAGTGTTTTGAAATAATCAGTATTGATTATTAACCTTCAAAGATCGATCGAGATAGCCGGTTCAACATTTGCATGGAATTACTTCTCAAGAATATCGACATTGTCTTCAGACAATCAAAGTTTACTACTTTAAATATTCAAGAGATGGTTATGTGATTGAGGGGGAGCTTAAAGAGTATGAAGATTCATGTGAAAAGTCAAGTGTTCAAGTCTTTTACAAAGAAATGCTCAATCAATATCATCGTGTTTTAAGATCTTTCGTCAGCAACATTATGTGATTGAAATCTGCATTCAAGATCAAGTTCGAAGATAAAGATTCCATACAAGATTTTTTAAAAGATTCAAGTTACTCAAAAGAAGATCAAGTTAGCTTTTGAGAATACTAATTTGAGTTCGAGAGTGGAGTTGATACCTTCAGAGATAAAGAGATCTATCCTATTATATAAGGGAAGAAGATTATATCAGGAGAGATTTGCTACAAGGTCGTCCTCAACTTTCAAAAAGAATTCTCAGTGTTTTCGAGCTTCAAAGAAAAAGAAAATGACAGACTACTTCAGAATAAAGTGTTCAAAGTATAAGGAAGAAGTCGTCATCAAAAACATAATAAGAAAAGTGTCCCAGATATCATTTAGTGGGAGAATGTTAGAAATAAAGAAAAATCTACTTGTTGCAGCAACTGTTATAAAGTGCATGACAAAATATGTTAAATTTAGTAAGTTAATAAAGATAGTTAACCAAGGGGAATAAATATGTAATTTATGCTAAGGTTAAGTGTAGCAATTTCATTTTCAACCAAAATGCAAGTTTAATGAAATTCACTCATCTCTTAAACACACAACAATAATAAACATCCCCATTTACACACATATCAACAACAAGATCTTATAATAAATAAGGTTTGCGAACACTTAATAAAGTTTTCATTAGGCGAGAAGGTAGTTTTCGAATAGCTCATTTCGAGTAGATAGATTTTCATATATTTTACACTAAAACCAGACTTAAAACGGCCATGTTATAGCCAAATAAAACTTAAAACATTTTTCGGCAAAATAATTAATGTAGGTGCTGACGTAAATAGTAAAATAGGTTTTCGGACGCTTTCGGGATGATTTGAGCTTTTAAAACATTAGCGAAACAAAAGTATCAGCATATAATATTGATAGGATCAATTAGAAATGATCATTAACAAATTTAGTCGTATGATCACTAATATGAAAACATGACATATAACAAGTGGTATCTATCGCCGGAAGAGATCTAGCATGTGTGTTGATAGAAATAATGCCTAAAAACGTTATTAATATTTTTCGATCTCTCTACGTTTTAATAATCACAAAATGTAAAAACGATTAATAAAAAATTATTCCTAAACAAGTAATTAGTAGTAAATTTTCATTTCGAAACTTTAATCACTTAAAAGTATGAATAAACATATGCTTAATGCATTTTATGGTCAAAGGAATTTTTATTCAATCTCACATTTTTTTATAAAAATGTCACAAACATTTTTATAACTTTTACAAAACATTTTTGGATTTAAAAGAAATGTTTTATTCAAAATAAATATTTTGAATTCAAATTTTATACCTAAAAACGGCTAGAAATATTCCAGAAAACACCTCCCCCAGAAAAGACAAAAAGGGAGCGTCTGGGTTGGGCGGCCCCCTTAACTATAAAGGGGACCGTCCCCTATTTAAGGGGACCGCCCAGACAAAAAGCCAGCTCAGCTGGCCTATAAATACTGGACTATTCCCCACTGTTTTTCTCACCTTTTGCACACACTTTCTTTCTGTTCTAAATCAGTTTATACTTTCCTTTCTTTCCTTTGATCATTTAATCATAAAGCCTTGTTTCCAAGTGATCCAAGCTTTGATCCTCAAGTGCAAGAGAAGAATACTTACTATCATCAAGTGAAGAAGTATTATAGCTTAGTGTGTGTCCTTGCAACCTTGATGCAATTATATCATATCTTGTAAATCATTTGTGTATATTGAAGGTGTGTATCGTAGTTGTGTATACTAAGTAGATTGTGGTGATCATTGCAAGTATAGATAGATCGGGTTGATCTTAGTAGGTGGTGTTTGATTGGTGTGATCAAGGTAGTGTTTAGTTAAAGTGAAGTTGTGAAGAAAAGTCAAGTTATGAAGTGAAGACAAGTTGTGAAGTGAGGATAAGTCGTGAAGTGAAGCAAAGTAGTAAATCGTCGTGAAGTGGTGTGATTAGTTGTGATAGATTGGTTTTAGCTAGGATTAGAACTCGACATTTCGCTTAGTGTAGGAAATTGGTGTAAGAAACGTCGTGTACGGTTTTCTCCGCCTAAAGAGAGTTTGTTGACATAGTGAAGAGAACTCTCGAGTTTGGTGCTCGGGGAGTGGAGTAGGACGAAGAGGTGCTTCGTTACCGAACCAGTATAAATCATTATGTTGTGGTTTGATCTTTTTAACTCTTATCTCTTGTCTTTCATATTTACTTATTTACTTACTTGCATTGTTCAAATTGTTCACATATTGAGATCACATAATATCGAATCTAAGTTTTTATAACCAAACATAACATCAATTTAAAAAAAAAACAGTAAACTATTCAACCCCTTCTAATTTTCCACAAATGGCTATAGTAACTAGTGGAACAAGTACATGTGGCTTAATCGAACTAGTTGCATCCTCATTTAGTGCACGACACTGTGTGTATCTCAAGAGTTTAAGCTCCCAAAGGCAGCATCAGCGGCCTCGATGGTTTAGATTTCCTTGTAAATTAGGTACTTCAGGAGGCTCCCCTAGGATGATTTAGAATGGTTATGTTGGGAAAGACACCTACAGGGTAAAAAAGGATAATGATGATAAGATTTATAGGAGGCTTGATTCGTGTTTGGTTATTCCTCCACCTAAAGGAAAGAAGCCGAAAGCTATTATTAAGTTCCTTGGTGGTGCATCTATAGGAGCAATTCCTGAAGTTACGTATAGGTCGGTTGTACTTCCTGCAATCATACTTTCCACATTGTTCTTTATATAACAAATTTTGGCAAAGAACAGGTTATGATTTATATATTGCTATTAATTTTGTGGATCGACTTGCATCGTGTAAACTTTGAGATATGTATGCAGCTATCTACTTGGGCTATTGGCAAATGAAGGCTATCTTATTTATATATGTACCATATAAGGTTACGTTTGATCACTCACAGCTGATAGAGACAGTTTTGAGAGTTCCATTGCTGCTTGAATTCTCATTGTTAACATATGGAATTCGAGTCGATGGCCTGCTAGCAGTGAGGCTTGTTGATCTTCATTTTATTCTTTGGTCATAGGGACGGCACTAGCTTAAGAACTATACTGTTTTATCAGCTTAATGGCTTCTCACGTTCTCTTAATAAGAGTATTATTTTCCTTTGCGTGAAAATTCTTCCCCTGAGATCCTAGTAATGGACCCTACTACCATGTACTGAAAGTGGGGCAGTATTCTCAGATATGTTAAAAAGGTTTGCTTGACGCCTGTCTTTGTCGTTTATTATCTAGTGTGCATTGTGAGAACCAATGCTGGGTTTCGTAATTGAACATGTTGTGCATCGTTAAGACCAACGTTCCTTGCATTAATTTCTGCACCATGTATTGGAACTTATGTAATTTTTCTTTCTGTTGTGTGGGAAGGCGAATGCCATAAATATCTTATAACTACAGGCCCGCATCAGAGGCAGTTGTTCTAGTTATGAATGAATTCAAAGCACGGTTGTGAGAGCTAAATTCTTAACACCCCTAATCACATTCAATGTGAACCTTTTGTACTTCAGATATGCAGGGAATATCAGGAATATTTTACACATCAGGTACATATTCCAGTGGGGAGACGAAAAGTTTTTATAGTCTACGCGCAGATAAGAGAGACGATGATGGTTCGTAGCTCCTTTACCACCAGGTACAAGTCGACCACAAAATGTAGATCTTGAAATTATCTTTGAACGAGTTTTAGAACCGTTACAAGTAGGAGGCATCGAGTTACAACCCCTTGAAGAAAAAGTAAGCAAAAAAAATACCAGTTAATTCGTTTACCTTTTTTTTTCTAGCTAGTGTTTTTCGAAAACATTATAGAAAATAGGTCAGCCACCAAGCAGTGTTTTGACTGAAAGATTACCCCCAATAGTGCGTCACTTGCTTTTGGTACGTGGACTATTTCTATATAGGTGAGACATTATCAAGTGTTGGGGTATCAAGACATAGTTAAAGCTTCGTCACAGGCTCTGTTCTACAAATCCCTTGAGGAACTTAAAGTGCTTCTCTCTATAGGGGTCCGCCTTAATGGCCACAAAAGGGTAACTGGCTGCGTCTATATACACACCACTACGCGATATTTTTTGTCTTATTTTACGAAAGATATTATCATGAGAACTAATTCCAACTTATTTTTGATAAACTGGCAGTGGTTTTCATTAAATGAGAACGGGCAACATTGTAAAATGATATCAATATTCGATTGTTTGGTTCCAAATAGAGAATACACTTCTCGAAATGAGTCTAATTATTATTCAAGGCGATTTTGTTGGGTTTTTACATCTATTTAACCATTAAATATATCACGAGTACGCAGCGGAATAAATAAAACACGTATAGAATATGCAATTAATAAAAGGATCACGATCGCGTACCTTTTAGCAATTAACGAACACCAGATCTTGAATATACGCTTGTGTATAATCGAATACACGCAACTAAATAAGTTACCAAAGTAGATAACCTTATGGTGTGCACACACTCAGTCACTGAGATACACTAGCATGCTAGTCCTTCCATCAATGGAATAAAACAACCGAATACGATGTTCTTGTTTTGTACTTGTCGTCACATGAACGAATCCCATAAAGGAAATTAATAGAGTCGGATCAATTATTATGTCGTCAGATTGTGTGTGTTATGCGTTTTTTTTTATTAAGAAACCAAAAGGTTCATTATTAGCCCAATCAACTTGGTCTCCAAGTCTAATACAACACCTCTTCAAGTTTCTTAAAACGAACACTTGGAGCCCTCCTTTCCATGTTCGACCAACACCTCACGGGTTTTAGTTTTCGTGAAATATATTAATATAATTAGGATTAAGATCCTCTCAAGTTATGGTCAAACATGATTCATCATGTTAGTCTTATTGTGAGAGTTAATGAATAAGTGGCCATGTTTTTTACTAATGAAATTGTTTTATTTACTTATTCTTATTTGTGATTGGTGACATGATTCTATCATGTTTGGACTATAACTTGATAGGTCTTGATCCATATAATTAATATAAATATATTGATTACTATATTAAACGTATCTCTGTGTAAACGCGCTCGTCATTTAACATATAAACGTGTGCGTCCCCTTAGGCTCGGGAATATTTCCGGACATATATTAATCATATATGGTCATAATCCAACAGCTCCCACTTGGACATGTATGAATAATATAATAACATTGGTAAGCGTCTAGCAACACGCCAATGCTCCCAAAAACATCCGAGTGTGGTTTCACAGGGCATGAACAAATGATTTATGAATTTACAATCCCTTTGTTTCCGATACCGTTGTTAAATTGGATATGGATCAATGTCATTCCATATTTAACGATTCTGTTTCTCATATATGAAGTAATCAAGATTACTGAAAATCAATGAGACATATCTTCTTGAGTTTTCAGGTACGGCCATACACACATCTGATTATTTCTATGAGGGGCCCAGTGGTATCTTCTTCAACAATTTGAAGGAACAAATTCTATATTGACTACAAGTGTCCAGTCATCATGTGGCATAAACCATTCTGACATAGCCCTTATTAGTTACCTTATTCAGGACAACTTAAACTATATCAAGAAGGAATATCCACATATGCTAAACCTACTTGCATCTCAAGTCTAAGGATTTATGTAAATAAAATCACGTACAAGATTCACTTGATGACGTCGATCCATAAAGTGATATTCTTGTGGCGGGGAAATCCAATATTCATCTTATGAATATCATGTGAGTTTGGTGGACTCATCCTCAATATCTCCAATATCACCAATCACTCAGAATTGTCTTAGTTTAACAATATTCCCATATTGTTAATCGACAACGGATTAATTTAGAATAATACATTTATTATTCATGGATTTAAACATGCAAATATAGGACACAATTTATAATATAAAATAACAAAATACCAACGTATCATTATCATAAAATAAAATTGTTTTACATCCCTTATCCAAATACTAAAACACAGATCTACATGAAACTACTAGCAGGACGAAGCCCCATGCCCCTGGCATGTTGAGTAAGCTTCCTATTTGATAAAGCCTTTGTAAAAGGATCAGCTAGATTGTTATCTGTGTGAACTTTAAGTATCCTTATTTCGCCCAGTTCAACACACTCGCGAACATAATGATATCGTCTTTGATAGTGTCTGGCGCCTTTCTGAACTCCCGGTTCATTAGCATAATGAACTGCAGCTGAATTGTCGCAGTACATATTCAAAGGTTCATTTATCGTTGGTACAATACCAAGCCCTGAGATAAATTTCCTAATCCAAACAGCTTCCATGGCAGCTTCTGACGCAGCTATGTATTCAGATTCTGTAGCAGACATTGCAGTGGTACTTTGCTTGGAGCTCTTCCAATCCACTGCGCCTCCATTCAAAACGAAAACATATCCTGTCTGAGACTTAGTGTCATCTCTATCAGTCTCGAATCCAGCATCGCAATAGCATTCAACTCTAAGTTCTGTGCTAGGATTTCCACCATAAACCAAGAACATATCTTTAGTATTTCTTAAATACTTAAGAATATTTTTCACAGCAGTCCAGTGAGGTTCACCTGGATTCTGTTGAAATCGGCTTGTCATATTTTTGCGCGAACGCAACATCAGGTCTAGTGCATCTAACCGCATACATGATGGATCCTACAGCCGAATCATAAGGTACATTCTTCATGCGATTTACCTCTTTAGGCGTTTGAGCACCTTGTGATTTGTTCAAGTCAAGTCTTTCTTGCATGGGGATATGACCACGTTTGGAATTATCCATTTTATATCTCTTCAAGATCTTTGTAACATCTGAGAATTTTCGAATTTTTGAATGACGATTCCAATCGTTGACTTTTAGGGTCTGGCTTGACTTATAAGAATGACCGTCTAAAGCCCGTTTTCACAACTCGGACCCTAAAGCAATTCTATGTGAAACGACATTCCTGACAACTTTTCAGTTTTGCC
>BQNB010135488.1:0-18148 GCA_026074375.1 Tanacetum coccineum | reverse complement strand
TTCACATTAAACGATAATATTTGGCGTACGCGATTTAACCTAACGTTTACAATTTCAAGCAAACATGTACAATACAAAAAGTACATTGCTGATTTGTTGACATCGTCAATGACTTAAAAACACAGGGTGTTATAGTGTTGGTGTCGGTGGGAGGCAGAGATGTGTGACGGGGTGGTGTTGAGTGGCGATTGTTATGATGGTTGTTGTGGAGAGGGCGGCGGTGGTGAGATGGTGACGATGGCGAGTGGTGGCGCGTGGTGGTGAGGATCGGGTAGATCCGGAGATGAGAAACCTTTTATGTTTCGGTCGGAAACCCGCCGGAAAACTTTTCCGGCGGTGGCAGCAGGGTGGCCGGCGGCGGCGGCCGGCGGGGAGGGTGGCCGGATTTTTGGGGAAGATGGAGGAGGGAGAGAGTGTGTATTGGTGTGTGTGTGTTTAGTGTTATAGAAATGAAAAAAATGGTATATAATTTTATATATATAATAAAAGTTTTAAAATTTTTGAATAGATGTTAATAGTTGAGGGTTAACTTTGTAAATATTTCACAGGGACCTAACGTGTAATTTTTGTTAATTATTGATTCGGGACTCGTTTGAGGTACTTAACGGATGATTTAAATCACGAAACTTGCGCCATTGTTTTTCAAATAATTTTTCCAACAAAAACGAGTATTTACTTGATAATATTTCATAATCATTTTTATAACACTTATAAAAATGTTCGTGATTTATTTAGTGAACCAGTTACGTCTCGTCCGAAATAAAAATAAAAATAGAATTAAAAATAAATTTCTAACCCATATACTCGCGTTATCAACAAACGTTTTCGAATAAAATGATGACTAAATTTATCAAATATTTTTATTTAATAAAACTGTTAATTAAATATTATTTATTTATTTTCTCGTTTCTAAATCTTGCGAGGGCATTTCAGTCACTTTCTGACTGTTTTCGGGTCTCGGTCAAAACTAAAAAGTTGTCAGGAATGTCGTTTTACATCAAATTGCTTTAGAGTCTGAATCGTGAAAACGTAATTTAGCGGGTCGTTTTTGATAAATCAATTCAGGAATAAAATATATCATCTCGTTTTCAAGTAAAATAAGTTTTAAAAATAAATTTGCAAATGAACGATAATAATCGAAATTATGATTTATTATTTAAAAATGTTTCAAAAATTTTACCGGCTACGCGGTAATCGTTTTTATGTGACCGTAAAAGGTCAAAAAGTCAAAAGTCAAGTCGGAACCAAAAAGTCAAAGGGTAAAATAGTAATTTAAAATATCGAAAATTGCGAGGTGTGACAGTACCTACCCCTTAAAGGAATCCCGTCCCGGGATTCGATTTTTGTTAACCTATTGTGTGATTAGGAACATATTTAGGAATTAGCAAATTCGTTTTTAAACATGGCGTTGAAAATTTTATTCAGCAAAATTCAATGTTTTGACACTTCTTAATATACAATAATTTTGGCTAAGTTTGACCAGGTTATTTAATTCATCAACATGAGTATTTTAGAAAAATATCATTACAAGTTTTGTTGCTGATAATGTTATAAGGAAAGTTTATTGATAGTGAAAACATAAAAGGAGAAAGTGTAGACGTGTGGGTATGTCTGTATAAGGGTTTAAATGTTTTAAGGCAGAGATATCTTGTACAGGAACCAGGTGATAGAATATCGAACGAGCTAAAGGATGTAATGTAATTCGACTTACTTAAAGGAACGGAGGAAAGTATCGTAACTCAACTCACCTTAACCAAAGGAGGAGAATAAAGTATAACCGAACGGCTCTAATCGCGACTTAATATAGATGCGCCGTAGAACGAGAAATAATAATAATAAAAATGGAACGTTGCACACAACGTTTAGTAAGGAAATAGTCAACCATTATATGTTTGTGCTTTAGTTTTGTCAACATTTTATAATTATCCTACTATTACCTCATAACTTATCTGACTATCAATCAATGAACTCGCTTTCATTTTATAACATAATTTACGGTTAATTATAAACTCTTTTGCTACCCTATTATAAATTATTTTGCAGTTATCTTACAAAACTATTTCGGTGTCACCTCATGAATTATTTCGTTGTTATTTATAAACTATTTCGCTGTCAATTTATGAAATATGTCGTCAACATCTATGAAATACTCTTCTGTCTTTTTATAAACCATTACGTTGTCCTTTATAAATTATTGGTTGGTCACTTGTAAACCAATTGTTACCATTATTAACCGTCACGTAACTTTCTCGTAAACTACTTTTTTTTTATATCACCTCATAAAACATTTCCTCCCCCTATTGCAGGAAAAATTGGGTGGGTGAATATCTAATAAAAAAAAAAAAATAATAATAATTAACAAACCGTGGGTACTACCACGAATTCAAACTCGTTACGCACACTAATACAAACCTGGTTACTTGAATTTGGTTTTATCTAACCTCTTTCTACTTACGGAATTAAGTACTTAAAGTTGTTTATGAATAAAATGGATATTTCTTCATTGGACACAATGTTTTCAGTTACCATCTCCTACATACGATGTTGCCTAAGTAGCTTACAAACCAACATCTGCCCAACTTATTCATGAACTGATACTTTCTCGACCGGAGGACCGGTTGAGGGAGCGCGAGTGAGTAAATAGATCTATTAGGACTAATTATCCCTATCCGCTTTGGTTCCACTTAACGAAGAACAAACGGATATATGTCAAAGACGATATACGTTTTTGGTGGTCTTTTGGTTTGGGACACCAGCTTAGGCGCAGGAATATACATTGCAACATAGGATGTAACATGCCCTGTGACTTAATAGCTTCGGTTGTCCATGAGCTTTAGCGGCAACAGTATAAGACCCTTTTCATGCGATATTGTATTCGTTATAATAGTCGCATGAGCTTTGTACGTGAAGTTATATCTCCTACAACTGTCACGTGCGTACTGTAAACTTGTGGTCCCCACTACTTTGATTGAACGTTTCTGATTTTTAAATGTTTTTCGTAATACAGTGAGTGAAGCTGTATTCACTAAACGTTTTTGGTCCTCATAAATGTTTTACTTAAACCTATGAATTCACTCAACTTTATGTTGACCGTTTTAGCATGTTTTTCTCAGGTGCTTAGCTTTGGACTTCTTGATGTGCTATGTGGAGTCTACGTGCAATATGATACTCTTTCAAAACTTATCAAAATATCATACTCGTTGTCTTTTGAAAACCAAATTATGCTTCCGCTACGTTTTACTTATGCTTCCGCAAATGTTAATTTCTTTTAAACTATGTAAAACTTATTTATTTTTAAACAATGCAACGAGTTATGATTTTCAAAACGTACATTAGTGGTCGTTCTCCTGTGCCTTGTGTTCGGATTATGATGACGTCACGCCCTCGGACACGTATTCCGTCCAGGCCCCGTCTGGGGGTGTGACAGCTCCGATCTTAGTTGTCCCCGATTGGAACCTACCTTTCGAACTTATGTGTGATGCTAGCGATTTCAAGATTGGTGCGGTTTTGGGACAACGAAAGACAAAGCATTTTCAGCCTATACATTATGCTAGTAAGACAATGACCAAAGCTCAAATTCATTACACTACGACGGAAAAAGAAATGCTTGTCGTAGTTTATGCTTTTGAAAAGTTTTGGCCATATCTTGTCTTATCTAAAAGCATAGTGTATACGGATCACTCAGCTCTTAAATACCTTCTTAGTAAACAAGATGTCAAGCCAAGATTGCTCTGGTGGGTTCTCCTCCTACAAGAGTTTGATATCATTATCCGTTATAAAAAGGGAAGTGAGAATCTCGCGGCGATCATTTATCTAGACTTGAGAATCCTCATAAGGATGAGTTAGAAAATAAAGACATAAATGAAAATTTTCCTTTAGAAACTCTTGGAGTTATATATAGTGGAAGTACCCCATGGTTTGCCGATTATGCAAATTTCCATGCGGGGAATTTTATCGTCAAAGGGATGTCGTCCTAACAAAAGAAGAAATTTAAGGACGTTAAACATTACTTTTGGGACGACCCTTACCTTTTTCGGATTTGTGCGGATCAAATCATTCGACGGTGTGTGCATGGCCAAGAAGCGTTTGATATCCTCAAAGCTTGTCATGAAGGACCCACCGGGGGCCATCATAGTGCCAATCTCACCGCTAAGAAAGTATTTGATGCTGGTTTCTTTTGGCCGACCATATATCAAGATGTCCATACTATGATCAAATCTTGTGATACATGTCAACGTCAAGGCAAGATTTCACAAAGAGATGAAATGCCTCAAAACGCTATTCAAGTTTGTGAAATCTTTGATGTATGGGGTATCGATTTTATGGGTCCATTCCCGTCTTCACGAGGGAATAAGTATATTCTAGTAGCCGTTGACTACTTATCAAAATGGGTTGAAGCGAAGGCGCTCCCCACAAATGATGCTCGAGTTGTAGTTAAGTTTTTGAAATCTCTTTTCGCCCGATTTGGTAACACGCTTAGCTATTATCAACGATCAGTAGGGACCCATTTTTTTAACCATAAATTTGCTAAAGTAATGTCTAAGTATGAGGTCACTCATCGTCTTGCTACCGCTTATCACCCTCAAACGAGTAGACAAGTGGAGGTTTCCAATCGTGGTTTGAAACGTATTCTTGAGAGGATGGTTGGTGAAAACTGTACCTCATGGTCCGATAGGCTAGATGACGCTTTATAGGCATTCCGTACCGCTTTTAAGACACCGATTGGTTGTAATCCTTACAAGCTCGAGTACGGAAAGTCTTGTCATCTACCTATCGAGTTAGAGCATAATCATATTGGGCCTTGAAAACATGCAAATTTGATCTTAAAACCGCGGGTGATCACTCGGAAGCTTCAACATAACGACTTAAATGAGGCTTCGTGATCAAGCACACGATAATTCTTTGATATATAAAGAGAAGACGAAGAAGCTTCACGACTCTAAGATCAAAAACCGCATTTTCAATGTTGGTGATCGAGTTTTACTCTTCAACTCTCGTCTAAAGATATTCTTGGGGAAGCTTAAAACCCGTTGGTCGGGACCTTTCCACCAATCACCTCAAGTTTTTTTCCATATGGAACCAATCGCTGAATCTCAACACCGATTGTCCCAAACTTTAAGGTGAATGGTCATCGTGTAAAGCATTACTTTGGAAGGGACATACCATCAAAGGTAGTACTGGATCTCCAAACCATCCCCATGGACAACTAAATGCAGGGATCGAGTCAAGTTATGTGACTCGGTTACCAAAAACAAAGCGTTTCATGGGAGGCACCCCATGCTTATCCATATTTCTTCTTTCTTATTTCTAATGTGATGTGAGGAAGCTTGTACTCTTTCGATTCTTGTTGTTTGTGCTTGTGATTGTTTGTAGGATTGACCCAAAAATTTTGAAGACTCTCGTGTTCGGTGTTTTATCCCGGTTCACTCGAGCTTCCTAGCCTTTGCTTGCCATTAGTTTGGGGAAATCCGATATCCTAGATTATTATCGACTAACATCTATCTTTTAGCATACTTGATAAACGGCTTAAGATTTTTGTGATACTTTCTCCATGCTCGGATTATGCATTCGAATTATTGAGTTCTAGTATGGGGTTTTTAGCCTTAGACTAGGAAACATTGAGGACAATGTTTAGTTTTAGTATGGGGTGGTATATCTTCGATATGATCTTACCTACCTTTTACTTGTTATTCTCACGTACCCCGTTATCCCGCAAAAAAATTTAAAATTTTATAAAAAAAAGTGAAAAATAGAAAATAGTTGATAAAAATAATAAGTGTTTTGACACGAATGTAGGCTTTTCGTTGGTGAGAACAAAAGTAAATTTTGACCCGACCGGTTTTATATCTTAGCTTTCTCCTTCTCGTTTATAGATTGAATTTATGCTAATCTTTTATACAAGGAGCTATAAAACGCAAGTCTAAGCTTGAAAAAGTTAGATTTTGCCAAGTTCCCATAAATTGATTTTAAATATGCAAAGATCGATTATTAGGCTAAGCATTCACTATTTCGTTTCTTAGAAATTTTTAAAATTGTGAAGAACAAGAAAATGATAGAAGTAGAAATAAGTTTTGATGCTAAACGTGAAATAGTTGGATTCTTTAAGGCTCATAAGTGTAGCACATAGGGTGTGGCTTTTACTCCCATTAGCTCATTTCACCTTTATATATAAATATTTAATAAATAGAGTTTGTGCGGTTTTTGGTAATAATTAGTTCAAAGAAGTTTTCTTTAGTTTCTTTGTATTATAGATGAGTATACATCAGGAATACTTAATTGGCCATACAATAAGTATCTACATTTATTAGATAATTTTGTTTATCCCTTAAAGAGCTAGGGTAAATGGGGTAAGTAAAAATTTAAAAGTGAAATTAAAGCCTTATTCATTCCTAAAGAGCCTTAGGGTATATGGAATGGATAATGTTGCTTTAAATTTTTGTCTTGTTTGTACCTTAAGATCTGGGGTATATTACAATAAATTGGTCCATTTATGTCTTAAAGAGCCTAAGGGTATATGACATGAATGGTGCCTTGCTTAAGTAACCTAATAAAAGCCAAATTTGGTGCCCAATGTGGACTTTACTTTTGATGACATTTGAACTTTTGAAAAGGGCTAGGAATCTAATTTAGTGTTGTTTTAACCGTACGCCTTTATGTTTTGGAATAAGAAGTATCGAAAAAAAGTCTTAAAAGAGCCATTCGAGTATATGACTTAAATAAAATCTTGAGATACAAATTAGGAATAAGGGAGGAAATAATACACAATTAGCTTTTATGAGTAGTGTTAGCATCATAACTTGTATTTTACAATGATCTTGTTTTTAAGCTTGGTCTTAGGAGAAATGAAAGTCGGTGGATATAAATTTATCCGTTTTTTTGGCACACTTTTGTGCTTTTTGTACCTTGATCCTAAAATTATCATGAAGTAATTAAAGCATATATATTAATTCGCACATGAATAAGTTGTAAGTTGTAAATAATGAAAATCATAAAAATGGATAAATCTTGAAAAATGGGAAAACGGGGTGTTTTAAAATTTGTGATTTCTTAACTCTCCCCACAAAATACTTTGCTACTTTTCAAAGGATTAGTTTGGGGAAGTTTTGGAGTATTTAGTTGTAGAGCATATAATATTGCGTGAGGACACGACAATTATTTAGTTTGGGGAATTTTGATATGTGAGAAATCACATATCCTTTTTATACCAAAAATGACCCTTAAAAGATGAAAAATAAACATATTATGCTTGTATATTGTGTATTTGGTCTTTTGTGATGTGTAGGTACGGATATTGCAAGAATCACAAAAAAAGAGCCAAAAACTAGACAAAAACGAACACGAGATAAAATGAGTACACAAGAGCCGGGTGTTTAGTCAACAAAAGTCAACCATGGTAAAATTTGGTCAACTCATATAAAGACAAAACCTTTGAAATTACCAAAAGGACCCTTATTGTTAAACCTTTTTCACCAAAAGTCCAAAAATCAATAATGCCGTTAGTCCTTTGTTACTAAGGGACTAACGGTCGTTAAGTCCAAATTATATTAACTCTTAACAAATTACCAAGCCTCTTAACCAAGCCCAAATAAAACCTTGGTCCGTATACCCTTTAGCCCAAGTCAACCCCCCTTTAAAACTTGGTCAAACAACTCAAACAAAGATATAAAAAGAAAAAAAGGCACGAATTGGTTTTACTATTCATCCCCCGTCTCCAATTTTACCTTGCATACTCGTACACCAAATTAACCCTACTTCCCTACATGGCATCAAAGATTCGAGTACCAAGCTCCATGTCAGCAAGCAAAAACGTCACCAAAGGCAATGATTAGCTAAAGCTATGACACAAGGAATGCCACGCGTATTTCAAAGAAACACACCAAAATGAGGAAATTTACACTAAAATCAGTGTAAAAGAAGCATAAGGCTCCAAGAAGTTGGGATTGCCACGCTGGCAATCCGTGTGCTTCTATTCTCATCCAAGGGCTTCAAATTAAAGAACAGTGATTGGTTAGAAATTAAGGGCCAGGATCAAAGCAAGAGGAGCATCTAAAGGACCTAGAAGCATCCACTCTTGCCTATAAAAGGGAGCTCATCTCACACACCTAGGGGATCTTATCTAGTGTGTAATTTTTAGTGTAGCTTTTAGTTTATGTAATTTTAGCTTATTATAATTTTCTCTTTAGTATTGTTTTCAATTAATGTGATCTTCTTTTTCAAAGCTTGTAATCAGTTTATCTTATTAATAAAAAGTCTAGTTTTCTTATTGTCAATCTTTAATTCATGTTTTTACTTTAAAAGCAATATGGTTAAATAAGCTCTCTTAAGTTTTTTTAAGCTCAATAAGTTGTGATTAAAACTAATAAGCTAGATATTAACTCAGTTAAGCTCTCAAAGCTTAATTGAGCTTATTTTACTCAAATTCCTCCCCAAACATACCTCAGCTTATAATGGAAGGGAAGCCAATAATGGAAGGGCTTCCAGGACCTCACTAGCTTATCTCTGATAAGCTAGAGCTTTGTTGATCAGCTCTAAGAGCAATTTTCATAAGCCTTGTTTAAGCAAAGGCTTTTGTAATTCTTATTTTTCCTTTTAAAGCTTAATTCTACAACTTAGCTTATTACTGCTTTATGTTTGCTTATTTTTGTTTAGAATAGCTTATTGTTGCTTATTATAGTTGTTAAATGCTTAATATGTTTAATTGTTAGTATAAATCTTAGTTTTCATGTACTTGTTATAGAAAAGTTAAAAAATCCAAAAATAGTAGCATAATCTGTTGGCTTATAGTTATAGCTTATTTGACTATTAAAATATGTTCATTAGGTCTGTTAATAGCTTATTATAATCTGGTATTTGAAGTTTTTGCTTTAATTCTCATTCTTATAAGCTAAATATGGATTTATGCAATTTAAAAGGGTGTTTGGTTTTAACAATACTAACTTGAGTTAGTACTGCTAATGACCATTTGGTTCTTTGGATTGATTTTAAACTTCATATTTAAGATTATAAGGGTAGGATTTAAGGTTTTTGTTAGAGTAATTCAGCTTTTGATTAGTTTGAGTTTAGGTTGTTTTAATCTGAGGCCTTAGCTCAGGTTAATAAGCTTTTTGTGCTAAGATTGTTACTAGCTGCATTTGTTTATCATTTTGCTCTTGTTTTAGTGTTTTGAAGTTGTAGAAACAAGCTTTAAAAGTCTGCACTTGTTATTTTGAGTTTTGGATATAAAAGTGCCAATTGCATCAGCATACATAAACAACCAAAACAGCCTTTTTCAATTCAAAATTTAGGCTAGTTAGAATTAGTTTTAGCATTTGAAATTCAGTGCACAAGCAGTTCATAGGTAGATCTAAATAGGTTAGGGCTTATTTTGTCTTAGAAGCTTATTTGAGTATCTGTTTTTAGTCTGCAAAATAGCTCTTTGTCTTTTTATAAAAACCAAAATTCAGTTCCTACTGAGCCAAACAGCCTTTTTCAATTAGCATTTTCTTTGTGAATTTGATTTTCAAAATAGTTTTCAAAAGTTGTTTTAGATAGTTAGAAGGTTAAGCTTTAAAATGGTATAAGCCAATTGTCCATAAGGATCCATTAGCTTACTTAAAATAAGCTCAAAAAGTTCCTTTTGTCTGTTTTAAAACTGTTTTGAGTAAAAATGTTTCTAAGTGCTTATTTCAGCTTATGGCTCCTTGTTTTTGCTTAATTCTTGTTGTCACTTGATCTTTAGGTTAGTTGTAGAACAGTTGTAGCTTATTCAGCTTAGGCTTTAGATAACTTTAGCTTATAAGTTCCTTTAAGTTTTATGTAAAAAAGCTAAGTAAGTGTTAAAGTGTATCTGTGAGTTTGTTAAGCTGTTTCCTAGCTTATTTAGTGGATTTCTTTAAAAGTTGCTTTTGCAAAAAGTGTTAGTTTTCACCTGTTTTATAAGTTTGATTAAAAAGTTTTGAAAAATAAAAAAAATTTGCAAAAAGATAAGCCACAGGTTCGAACCTGTGACCTATCCTTTCACACCCAACGTCCCAACATACACACACTTTAACCATTGCACCAGACCAGGGCTATCTGTTATGATAGCCCACCATTAATCTTTTAAATACATTTTGAGTTCTTTTTCTAATAAAAAGCCGTAGCTTATTTTAGGACTTATAGGACTATTTGTGTCAGCTTAATTTGAGTTTATATTCTTATAAAATCAGTTACATTTTTATACACTTTCAGTAATTTTCCTAGAATTTTTAAGATTAGTTTGGTATTTTTAATCATTTTATTTTTATTAAAAACTTTAAAAAATCATAAAAATAATCAAAAAAATAATTTTCTTTTTCTGAAAATTTTCTTTTATCATTATTTAGGTTTAGAAACTAAATTTGCATTCGTAGGTCTTAATTTTAGTATACTTGTTTAATTGTCGCGTTTCTTTTAATCCCGTTAACGTTTTCGTAGATATTTTTATATGTGCCTTTATTTGCCCACTAGTAGGATTTAGTTTTCAAAATCAAAGATCTTAGAACCATTCAAATCATTGTCCAAATAAAAACGGAGTTTCAATTCATAATTCTTGGGGTATAAACGACCCGGTGAACACTTACCGGTTAAACGTACGATATTTTGTGTAGAGTTTGCTTTTAATCTTTGTCCTCAAGGATTTCTAGTAAATTTCTTATACTTTAGTATTATACGTATATATAATTTGAGCCGTATCAAATTTTTGGCGCCGCTGCCGGGGAATTGTGTTAAACCAACGTGCCCTTGGGACTTTTCTGTCCTAAGGTGCATAATCAATTCTTTTAACATCTTTTTGTGTTCTTTTTGAAAAAAGCAATTCGTGTGCTTTTCTGCTTATTTAGGACTTATTCGTTGAACTTATTTTTAAGCTTTCATTTTTCCAGCATTATTGCATCATTAGCCATCTTTTTGTAATTTTTTCTAGAATTTTTATTTTACACTTTTATATTTTTAATCATTTAATTTTGTTTAAAACTTTAAAAATTCATAAAAAATAGAAAAATAATAAAAAAAAATAAAATTCTTTTTTATAAAATTTTCTTTTATCATATTTTAGGCTTAGGTTTGAAATTTACTTTCGTAGGGTTAAAATTTAAGTATTGCATTTTTTAAAGAACGGGATTTCGTTCCCGTTCTCGTTTTCTTCGTTTTTAGCTTTAATCACCCTCGTTTTAGAATTTCCTTAGCTTTTACTTATTATCTAGTTAATTAGGATTAGAAAAAGTTTAAAAAATCATTTTTAGGTTTAATTTAGGTTTTAATTGTCGCGTTTCTTTAATTCCCGTTTACGTTTTAATGCGTACGTGTTTAATTTTCATTTCTTGTTTACTTATTTTCGTGCATTTATCTACTTGTCATTTATATTTAGTAGGATTTAGGAAACCCAAATCAAAAATCTTTAAAACCATTCAAAACGCGCGATCACGGACTTAACCGATTTTCAATTCACGCTTCGTCGAGGGAAAACGACCCGGGAGGTTTTTGAGACAACTTTGGTTAAAAGTTTGTTTCTTAAATCCGACGGAAAATACTTACTATACTATTATTTGATATAATCCTTATATACTATATATATTTACGTATAGCGTATTCGGAGGGTATCGCTACTCTTATTGAAAGGCCAACTTTGTATAACCTTTTAAGTCCATGAGTTCTTGACTTATTCCTCCTCTTTAGATTTTGACTTCTTTTTCGCCAAACTGCAATTCAGTAGCTTGAGTGGTCTTGTAGTCTCCTAAAGCTAAGAACTACTTGATTGTTTATAGTGTACCCATAATTGTCTCAAATTTCCTCAAGTTTCAGTCTATCCTCACCACTTTGAAGTGTGTTACCTCTTGCGAGCAGTGGATCATTAAAAAGTTTAGATACATTCTCAAACCTAGTCTGAGCAATTGTATCCCCCATGGTTTCTTGGCGCCTGGGACCACCACCTGAACTAGTTCCTAAAGAACTTGGTTCATTAGGTGTTGCCTTGGATTGGGTCTTATCTATGTTACCACTGTCCTGCTCTGCTTCTAAGCTAGAAGCAGTAGTGGCAGCCCTCACCAAACTATCATCCATCTCCTCATTGACGCATCATCTGCTACAATGGTTGTTGACCCTATGATGAGGTTATCTCAGTGTACTTTCTCTTTGGCCTTCTTGACCTTGTTTCTTTTGATGGTTGAGATGTTGATGGTTTGAAAAATGATGGGCGTTGTGATTGGGATTAGTGGGGATTTGATTGAACCCTTCACCTGTTTTCAGCTTAAGCTTTATACACCATTCGTTTGGAATAATGGTGTTTACCCTTCAGAAAAACCTTCATACCCATTCTCATTTTACCAAATTATCTTCTTAGTGTGAGAGGGTGCAATATAAATTCTCTTGTGAGCAGGCATCCCTTCAAGTTGTTGATTTACAAACACTTGTACAAACCTTAGATACATCAAGAATTTACCAGCATTATCCAAGTTCTTCACCATACTTTCAAATATGCTACTTTGAAAGTTAAACATTCTAGTTTGAGCTAAACAAGTAAATTTCATATGCCTAGTGCTACTAAACTCATTCACATGCAGTAGTCTTCAGCCCTTAGACATTGTAAAATCGTTGTGAATAAGGAAATTCTTATTCGTGGGGAAGATATGCCTTATAGACAAGTAGTAAGCTTCTAGAAAAGTTTTTTCATACACATCAAGTGTTGTAAGTTGTTCAAAAATAGTAGCATTGGGTAGCACAAAAACCTTTTAGCATCTTCTAAATTGGAAGACTCTTCGTATATCGACTCAGTAACGGATGATCTTCTTTCCATCCAATAGCGCGCTTGTCGCACTGCGCTCACGCGTTTCCCCATTGACAGTTTCGCACTTGACAGTAGCCCAAAATTGTTCAATGCACGAGGTATATATTGTTGAGGTTTAACGGTTAAGCATAATTTATGGTGTTGTGCTTAAGAAAATCCACAATCTGCTCAAAAACACTTCAGTTCTGGGGTTTTAGACAAAAAACATCGACCATATTGTGAGTCATCAGTAAACTTTTAGGGTCGTCAATTGTGTGTTGGGTTTTGATGATGAGCATGATGAAATTAGTTTGGGTTTGTGATTAGAGAGTAATTGAAGATTGAAATCGATTAAATGAATGAATGAACACCTTTTAATCGAAGTATTTATGATAATACCCTCACAGCATTAACGTTCACAGCAGTGGTAAGTTGATTGCCTCGGCAGCATTAACCTTTCAACTCCAGTAGTAAGTTTATTATTGATACTTAACATTAACTTTTACTCACCAGTTGCATTAACTCCATTACAAAAACACACTCTGTCTATTTTTAAATATTCAACTCTCTTGTGGGTTTTTCAACTCACCACTTACTCTTAATTCTTTTACTCACCAAACTCACTTTGTTGTTTTTATTTCAATCCAAGCTCTCTTTCTGTTTTTTTATTCTCACAAAATTCTCTCATTCTTTTTCTCACCAAAAACCTTCACTCATCTTTTTTTAAATACTCAATCTAAACACTTTTCTTTGCATTTCCTGAAAAATTTAGTTCTAAAAATCAAGAAAACTTAATTCATAGCAATTTCATAATAATCACAGTATTAATGTATACCTAACTAGTATTAAGTATAACTACAGTAGTAACTTAGCAGTATTAAGTATTATTAGCATGAGCACTAATTATACTTAACTCAGAAACTTTTAATGACTAGAATAACATACTGATTCATTACAAAAACTCTACAAAAAACATGAAGAGATAAAAGCTTTAAGGATTTAGCAGTCCAATACTAAGCAATCAAATATGTTGAAATTCTACTTACATCAAAAGCTTTAGTAAGCAAATCTGGCTACATTCTTGTCAGTATGGATTTTTTTAACCATTAATTCAAATTTCTTGTTATTGCATCTTCTAATAAAAATGATGTCTAATATTATATGCTTTGTTTTTAAATGAAAAACAAGATTTTTAATTATGCAAATAGTACTGTTATTGTCAATAAAGATTTTGGTATGCATAAAATTGTACCCATAATCAAGTAGTTGATTCTGAATCCAAATCACTTGTCCACAGCAACTTGAAGCAGCCACATATTCAGCTTCTGTTGTAGAATTTGCAACCACTGTCTATTTCTTGCATTGCCATGATATTAATCTCTAAGGAATTGACAATCTCCAATTATAGACTTCCTATCAAAGCTTGCTCCAGCATAATCACTATCAGTGTTTGTACCAATCCAAAAGGAGAATCTTTTGGTTACCATAGGCCCAATTTTGGTTGACCTTTAAGTACCTAATAATCCTTTTCACATGCAATGAGATGTGAAACCTTTTAGATTGACTTGGTATCTATCACAGGCTACACACTTCAAACATGATGTCTGGTCTTGATGATTGTAAGATACAGCAATGAAACCATTCAATTGACATATACATAGGAACATCCACTTCTTCACATCTTCATCCTTGAGCAATGGCTTTCTTTTGAGTTTCATTGGTGTGCTTGTAGGTCTTGACCCTGGGTTAACCCAAACTTCTTTAGAATTTCACCAACATATTTATCTTGACTAATAATATGCCATCCTTCTTCTGTTGTACTTGTAATCCCAAAAAGAATGTAAGTTCTCCTATAGAACTCATATGAAATTTCTCATGCATCAACTTCTCAAATGCATTACACAGCTCCTTCTTTGTTGAACCAAAGATGAGATCATCCACATACACTTGGACCAGCAAAATATCACCTTTGTACCTTTTGATGAATAAGGTTTTGTCAATTTTCCCTCTTTGAAACTTATTGTCCAATAGGTATGTTGACAAGGTTTCATACCAGGCTCTAGGAGCTTGATGTAGTTCATACAGTTCTTTTTCAACCTTGTATACTATCAGGAAAGTCTGGATCTTCAATTCCTCCCCCCCCTTGATTGGTTACATTACATAACCTCTTCTTCAATCTTCCATAATGAAAAGCACCTTTTTACATCCATTTGATACACCACAAAATCTTTAAATAAAGCATAAACTAAGAATAGCCTAATTGCTTTAATTCTTGCAACAGGGGCAAAGACTTCATCATAGTTAATCCCTTCTTCTTGTGTGTACCCTTGAGCAACCAATCTTGCTTTATTTCTTATCACAATTCCCCTTTCATCCTTTTTATTCCTGAAGACCCATTTAGTGCCTATAGCCCTTTTTCCATTTGGTAAATCCACTAAAGTCCAAACTTCTTGTAGCTTGAATTGTAGAAGCTCTTCCTGCATAGCCTCTATCCAGCTTGGATCCTTTAATGCATGAATTACCTTTTTGGGTTCTTCTTGTGATAAAAAGCAAGCAAACAAGCAATTTTAAAGGTCTTTATGGTTTGTTCTTTGTTTAAGAGTAGTACTAACAAACCCATGTTCCTCTAAATTCTTTGACATCTTTCTTGTTAGTGTTGCTGATTGCAAATCTCTAATCACTTGATCAAGAGGATGATCTTTATGAATTCTTATAGTTGGATTAGGACTGACTTGGATTGTTGTCTCTAAATTGTTTATGTTAGCCTCTGTACTATCATCTTGATCATTACTTGCGGACCTAGTCAAATATGCTATAATATTCCAAAGCAGGCATATTTGGATCATCAGGAAGTTCAATGCTTGTTTTTGCGCCAATAGCATTAACTTCATTTGTGCTAGCAGCATTAACATTATTAATGTTGTTAACATTATCTTCCTTCTCTTGATCATTACATTCATTATCTTTTCTTGGATCTTCATCAACCTTCTTTCCATCATCACTTGAAGGTTTGGATCCATCATCTTGAGAACTCTTTGGATCTTGGGAAAATGGTGAATCAGCAGTCCATAATGGTAGCAAAATGTAATTTTTGACAGGTTCTGTCTCCTTTCTAGCTTTACCTGCATTATCACTTTCTTTTGTTCCTCGCCACTACCATTAGATGTGTAACTGCTCGCCAATTTGCTTATAATTATTGTCTTGTTAGTGCATCAATATCAAATAGCCAATCTGGTCCACTACCTACAACATTAGGTGTACTCTCACTAAACCTAATATGCAAGTTTTCTTCCACTATTCTAGTTCTACTATTAATTACTCTAAAAGGCTTTACTATTCAAAGAGTATCCAACAAAGAAACCTTCATCAGCCGTACCATTAAATTTTTCTAAGGTGATCTATGTATTGAGAATGGTAACAGCACACCCAAATCGTCTCATAAAACTTAAAGTTGGTGTTCTACCATAAAAAAGTTCATATGGGGTCCTGTTATGAGGCTTTACTACTAACACTCTATTTTGCACATAGCAAGCAGTATTAACTACTTCTGGCCAAAAAGTAGTTGGCAACTTATAATCAGCTAGCATAGTCCTAGCAGCCTCAATTAGTGTCCTATTCCTCCTTTCAGCGACTCTATTTTGTTGAGGAGTTCTAGCTATACTATATTGTCTCAAAATACACTTTATCTCACAAAACTGATTCATTTCTTTGTTCTTGAACCCAGTCCCATTATCACATCTAATCACCTTAACCTTGTGATCTACTAGATTTTCTATCCTAATTATAAAGGACTTAAGAATGCCACTAGTCTTATCCTTAGTAGCTAGAAAGAAAACCCATGTAAATCTACTATAATCACACGTGACAACTAGGCAATACATTTTCTTCATAATGCTTTTTACAAATGTTGGACCAAATAAGTCCATATGTAACAAATGTAAAGGAAGACTGATTGAGTTCTTTGTTTTGGACTTATAAGAGGCTTTGTGTTGCTTTCCCTTTTGACATGCAACATAGGTTTGATCATTTTCAAAAAGTTTGGAAGGTAAACCTCTTACAAGATTTCCCTTAACCAATTTATTTATGGTTTTATAATTTAAGTGACCTAGCCTTCTATGCAAAAGTTTAGATTCATCAGATGTGGCTTTTGCAAAAAGGAAAGTTAAACCTCCTTTAGGAACTATGTTCTTTAAATCAACACTATATATATTGTTCTTTCTAGGAACTCTAAGTAAAACTTGACTTTCATCAATTAACTTAAAATTTGGAGATAAAACAATACATTCAGTGTCATTAAAAATAACACTAATCCTTTTATCACACATTTGTGACACACTAAAGATATTAAACTTTAACTCTCTTACAAAATACACATTTTCAAAATCTAGATTATCGGTTTTAATGGTGCATTTTCCAATGATTTTCCCTCCTTTGGGGTTCCCTCCAAAGGCAACATATCCTCCATCTATCTCCTCATAGTCTGTAAGATAAGACATGTGCCTTGAGCATCCACTATCAATTACTCCTTGATCCTATAAATCCATTTGTGGATTTCCCTGTACATTAGATAAGAAAATCAGTTTCTTTTGGGGACCCAAGCTATCACTAACTTGGATATGCCTTGTGCATTAATATAATCAAACTTCTTTAGGGTGATTGATGCACTGTTGTGTTTAGAAACATGGTCTAAAACTTTAGTCTGTGGTTTCCAAACCCAACAAGCCAAGGCCTTAACAGCATTAATATTATTTCCCTGAACAGCATTAACTACTACTTTTGGCCTAGCAGTATTAATATTTTTACCCCTAACAGTATTAACCCTTTGATTAATATTACTGTTTTTAAATGCTATGTTCGTATGAATGGGCCTCTTAACAGTTGGATGTGATGTTTTAGAAAGATATGACATTGGTCTAGCAGCATTCACTGTTGTTTTTGAGTGAGCAGTATTAACTTGTCTAGTAGTATTAACTGATACTGCTGTTTTAGAAATATTTTGTCTAGAAGTATTAATTGATACTAAGCCAAACTTCATTAGTACTGCTCTTGGAACCATGTTCTTTTTAGCACAGGGGTGAGTCGTTTTAGCAAAGTTTTGATGATTCACCCTTTGAGCATTGTTCCAAAAACGTTTTACCATCCATTGATTTTGAAACTGTTTTTGATGGTAATTGCAATCAACCTGCAAATGATCAAAGCTTCTACATACATAACAGGCCTTATTGAACATCTCAAAATTGCTTCCTAGTTTTTGAGACATCATATTATTCTGATTTCTTTGATTTCTCAACTCGTTTAACAGTTTTCCTAGTAGGATTTTCTTGTTGTTTAGATTTGACAAAGTCTTTCTTAACAATACTAGGCATAACTGTTTTCTTTTCAATTTTA
>BQNB010135487.1:0-18148 GCA_026074375.1 Tanacetum coccineum | reverse complement strand
AACACCAGTAGTAGTAACTTATACACCAGCAGCATTAACTGTGTACAAGCAGTAGTAACTACTTAGAATATTTTCTTCAATCTTCATCAGCAGTATTAAGTTACGCTAGCAGTACTAACTTTATACTAACAGTACTAATATATACTAGCAGTACTAAGTTACACTAGCAGTAGTAACTAAGTTATACTAGCAGTAGTAATATACACCAGCAGTACTAACTAGTTAGCATATTTTTCATCTAGATTACTGAACAGCACTAAGTTTTGCTTATCAACAATAACTCTAACCTTAGCAGCAGTAACTTCAAGATCATTAAGAAGTCTTTTAATCCCAACATTTTGTGTCCTAGAACAATCCCTTCTTTTACTATAAAATGACATTTTTCTCCAATTTAGCACAAGGTTGGTTTCTTCATATTTAGCAAGCATCCTATCTAAATTAGCGAGACAACAATTAAAAGAGTTACCAAACACCAAGAAATCATCCATGAATACTTCCATAAAGTCTTCCACCATGTCATGGAAAATTGCTATCATGCATCTTTGAAAGGTTGCAGGTGCATTGCATAATCCAAACGGCATTCGTCTGTAAGCAAAAGTCTTATAAGAACAATTGAAAGTTGTCTTTTCTTGATCTTCGGGCGCTATTGGGATTTGGAAGAATCCTAAAAACCATCAAGAAAATAGTAATATTCATTCCCACATAAACGTTCTAACATTTGATCGATAAAGGGAATAAGGAAATGATCTTTTTGAGTTGCATCATTAAGTTTACGATAATCAATGCATACTCGTCATCTTATGACTGTTCGAGAAGAAATCAATTCGTTATTGTCATTCAAAACTACAGTCGTTCCTCCTTTCTTTGGGATAACGTAGATATGGCTAACCCATGAACTATCCGAGATTGGATAAAGCAGACCGGAATCAAGTAGCTTAACAATCTCATTTTTCACCACATCTTAGACTTTAGGATTTAAACACCTTTGGGGTTGAATGACTGGCTTGAAGTCATCATCCATTAAAATCTTGTGCATGCAGTATGACAGACTGATTCCTTTGATATCCGATATTTTCCAAGCAATTCCTCCCTTACGTTTCTCCAAAACCTGCAAAAGTAACATTTTCTCCTTTTCGGATAACTTAGATGAGATAATTATAGGAAACAATTTATTACCTTGCAAGTATGCATATTCTAGGTTGTGAGGAAAACTTTTCACATCAGCTCTTTTTTTCATCAATCTCATTAGTACTAGCCGAATAAAGATGTTCACTTTCAACTCCATCGGGTTTTGCTGCTCCCTGTTCAAGTGAATACAACATATTAACAGAATCGATACACCGTATTGGTTTCTCTAAATTAGACTTACTTTCTAAATATTCACGGCTTTCTAGGTCTGATTGATTAATTGATTTCTCCAATCCTTTTAGTAGAAATGAATCTGACTTATCATTTCCTGGTAATTCTTGAGTTTCCTTTCTGATTATGTCATCTAAGTCATCAATTCCATAGCATTCATCATCTTCAGACCTTAATGTTATATGTTTATTAAATACGTTTATCATAGCTTGAGCAGTTGCCAAAAATAGTCTTCCTAAAATTATAGGAACCCTAGAGTCTTTAGGCATATCTAAGATAACGAAATCTATGGGAAGGAAGAATTTATCAACTTTTATGAGCACATTTTCAATTATCCCTCTCGGGTATTGGATTGACCTATCTGCAAGTTCTAGGCTCATTCTAGTCAGTTTTGGTTTTCCTAAACTTAATTTTTCAATACATCGTGTATGGCATCAAACTTATACTAGCCCCTAGGTCTGCTAACGCGTTATTAATATGTAATTGGCCAATGTCACAAGGAATAGTAAAACTCCCTGGGTCTTTTTCTTTCAAATGAAGCTTGTTCAACAATACGGGTGAGCATCTTTCGTTTATAGTGACGGTGCAAGCTTCTTCGAGTCTGGCCTTATTTGTCAGCAAACCTTTTTGGCGTATTTTGGCATTTGAGCTAGGGCTTCAATGAAAGTAAAATTGATGTGGAGTTGCTTCAGGTTTTCTAAGAACTTTTTTTGCTGAGCCTCTTCTTTTTCTTTTCTTAACCTTCAGGGAAAAGGAATTGATGGTGTTAGTTCCTCACTTGATGGTTGAACAACAGGTTCGTTGGTTTTCTTGGGTTGATCTTCTAAGAGGACTTCATTTGATTCAATTGGCTTGTCGTGATTTGCTACTCGAGGTTTTTCGGCATGTATGTTGGTGTTGGTGTTGTGAACATCTTGAGTCCTAGTTTTTCCACCTCTAGTAGTTACTTCTTTAATTTTGCAATTTGATATCGGAGTATTATCGATCACCTTTAAAAATTCTTGTACCTTAAACCTGAGCTCGCTTAATGAATTGTTCCTTTCTTTAAATAAGTGCTCGTTCGTTGTTCTGAATTCACCGATAAACGCTCTCATCTCCTCGTGTTCACGTTTTCCTTCATCAATAAATTTGTATAACATTTCTTCTATTGTTAACCTTCTTTCAGGATAGGTAAAGTGATATGGACGAAGTCCGGATGTTGTTCCTGAAAAGTAAGACATGATTCAAAGTAAAGCTATTCTAGAGAAATAGACTTGTGAAGCTACTGGAAACTATAGTCAATACGCCGTATGCAATAAATTGAATATGTCGTATTGCTTAAACAGAATGGATACGCTGTTTTGGATAAGAAAGTTAGATACGCCATATCCAATGGAAGTGGATACGCCGTATCAGGTTATCGACCAGAACAGTGTATTAGAAAACAATTAAAGACATGAACAATTAAACTAACAAATATACAAGCAAATATACAGAATATACAGAATTATGAACTAATCTAAATTATACTAATCCCAAGGGTTAGACTAATCAAATGTTAAAAACCAGGATATCAAATAAAAATCAAGATTAAAGTTTTCACTCCCCTGCAGCGGCACCAAAAACTTGAGGTGTTGTTGTGTGGCTGTAATTTACGTTTCAAGTTTTAAATTTATATTTTGCTGAATTTACCAAAAACAACACTTTAACGGCCAATGTACCGATAAGATGGGAGTTTCATGGTAAGTAGGGTGTTGATAACTAAGAGCGAGAAACAATCTTTCAATTTATTAATATTTTGGTTATCTAAACTAAGTTAATTATATCCAATGTTAAACCTATGCTAAACCTATGTTAATCATAAATCTAATGGATAAGGAGGGGTTTTCAGCCTGAGAGACTAGCACGGGTTTTGTGGGGACTTAGATCAATTTAAAACACAATAACACACGCGAGCAAATTAACAAAAGATAAAAGAGCAGTCTAGCCAAATATAAGAAAACTGTATTAGCCATGATTAATCTAATAAGAATGTTGGTTTATTTATTTAGTGCAATGATTACTTATCTCGATGCGGCATATCATCCTTAAGATTAAGGCGATACTTAAACCTAGACACGTAGAATTCTGTCACAATTAAACGTATCCGTATAAAGCATCCTTTTTGCTGATTATAATCTATCTTAGGGATTAAAGCAATGGTGATCTTGTTAAACCCTAGCTCATAGAGACTTTACCCACTTACTGCTTAATGGAAATTTATACACTAGTAGTCTACTAACCAAGTCTTTACCAATTAATTAAGAATGTACTCGTTGATCCCAAGGGTCACCTGCCGGTCCAACTAAGCTCACTAATCTAAAGGCAAAGATAGGTCGTTATTTATGATCCTATTGGTCTAGATGTGTAAATCACTATATGGAGAGCCATCCCAACATCTAGCTAACGTAGTCGGTATCACTAGATCAAGTTAAACGATAGGTCGCATACAAAAGCACGTAAACAAGTATATTGATAAACATAAACAAGCATTCAATGATAAATTAAGCAATCGATATAAACAAACCAAACATTCAGACCTTCATAATAATGTCTAATACCCAAGGGTATTAGCCCTCAAATATCATAATCAGTACAAGAGTAATAATTCAACCAAGGTAAACTAACCGAGTTAAACGAATAATGCCAAAAATCAAACGATTACAAGAGTATAAGAGATTACAAGGTGTCCCCTATGGAATTAATTGCTTTGCTCGACCTTTTATGCTCTTCTAAAAATTGACTTTTATGGATAAGGTATCGAAAATATGATTAAGCAGCACTGAAAACCCGTTTTTAAGTTTTCTATTTAAGGTCTGGAATTTGGTCGATATGGAGTATTGACTGAGGTCAATACGGCGTATTGAGGATTTCTTAAAGTAGGGACCACTTTCGATATCTTCTAGAATATTTTATTACTCTAAATTGAATACGGCATATGTCTCTTCTTTGGATACGGCGTATTAATCATCATTCCTTCGTGGTCTTTTGTGAAGTGCAGGCACAGATACGCCATATCTTCCTTGATGGATACAGCGTATTGGATGTCAAAACAGTAATCTTCAAATGTCTTCGTTTAAGCTCCAGAATGTGTGCCTTTTAGCTAATCTTCACCAAGTACTCCATAATTACTCCAATTCTCAAATACTAATGATTAAGTAACAATTATTTGCAATAATTACACAAAATAGGTTAATTACATGGGATAAATGATACTATAAAAGTGAGGTTATTTGATGTCATTATTGATCTAAATATATAAATCACTATATGGAGAGCCATCCTGGCATCTAGCTAACTTGGTCGGTATCACTAGATCCAGTTGAATGATAGGTCGCATACAAAAGCACGTAAACAAGTATGAATTGGTAAACATAAACAAGCAATCAACGATAAATTAAGCATTCGATATAAACAAACCAAATATTTAAATCTTCGTAATCATGGCTAATACCCAAGGGTATTAGCCCTTAATCATTGTAATCAATACAAAAGTAATAATCCAACCAAGGTAAACTAACCGAGTTAAACGAATGATACCAAAAATTGAACGATTCCAAGAGTATATTAGATTACAAGGTGTTTCCTATGGAATTAGTAGCTTTGCTTGACCTCTTCTGCTCTTCTTGTCTTCTGAAAATCGACTTTTGTGGTTAAAGTTTCAAAAATATGATCAAGCACACTTAAACCCCGTTTTTAGGTTTTTTATTTATACTGTTTGAAATTTGGTCGATACAGCATATCGAGAGAGATGGATACGGCGTAGCGGGGGTTTCTTGGAGTAGGGACCATGTTCGATATCTTCTAGAATATTTTATTACTTTATATTAAATACGACGTATGGAATTCTCCTGGATACGGCGTATTGGACTTTATATCTTTGTGGTTTCTTGTGAAGTGTAGGCATAGATACGTCGTATCTTCCTTGATGGATATGGCGTATAGGATGTCAGAATCCGTAATCTTTAAATGTCTTCGTTTAAGCTTCAGAATGCGTGCCTTTTAGCTAATGTTCACCAAGTACTCAATAATTACTGCAAATCTCAAATATAAATGATTAAGTAACAATTCTTGCAATAATTATACAAAATGGGTTATTTACATGGAATAAATGATGCTATAAAAGTGACATTATTTGATGTCATAAATATCTTACAAAAATTGACGCGGAAGATCATCTCGTTGTGGTTTTAGTTGTTCCTAAGTTCGACATGTCCCACCATCAGTCTAAATTGTCTTCCAAAGGTGTTAAATCCTTAGCCAAGAAATATGGTATTCCATTAGATCTCCACCCTAGCATCCTGCCCGAATGGCACACCATGGATGAATTGCCAAAGGGGGCTATACGTTTATATGAACAATTTTTTGATTTTTCAGGAGTAAGGGTTCCTTTTCTACCCTCCTATTGGGTACCATAAGACATTTTCATGTACATATTTCTCTACTTGTACCTTTAGGCCTAAACGGATTGACAATGTTTAAGTTGAACTGCCCTAGTCTGAATATCGTACCGTCCGTCAATCTTATCTGTGTTTTTTACAACCTTGGCAAGCAGGGGCATTGGTTTTCTTTTGAGAAGAGGGTAGATAAATGTGCTGGTGGTAAGATTTTCCGTTAAACTTTCTCCAAAATGAAAGGATAGAAAGATAAAAATTTCTTTATAGATAGGAGAGCAATTCCGAATGCCATGACTTGGAGGAATCAAGACTCTGACGTCAATGACCCTTTATCAGATGATGATTACAGTCTTCTGGACGTCAGGACTCTTGCTGAGAGGGTCGTAGACCTTCGTCTGGTACATCATGGTCTTTTTTACGCTGTTGTTCTTGCTACCACTTTGGGATTTTCTTGGCTACTATCTCATTTTTAAAGATACCGACGGGAATGGTAATATGTTATGACTTTGTGTGTGTACATATGTGTGAGTATTCTAATTGACCCCTCTAAATGTTGCGTTTGTTTATTATTTTCTTTTTGTTTTTCAGTGATTACCATGTCTAAATATCTCCGCTTTCCCTTCACTACCAATGGATGCTATACCTGCTAGGAATCAGATAGTGCAACATACTACTCCTCCTCTCCCGGTTGACCAACCTATTACGGATAAGACCGATAACCAACAAGAAGTAGAGATATAAGATCCTAAAGTTCTTCCTGCCAAAGAAAAGAAGAAACTTCAAGCTGCCCGGGCGGCAACCAAGAAAACGGAAAATAAGAAAAGGACCGATGATGATGGGGAGGCTCTAAACCCAAACCTAAAAAGATGGCGACTCAAACTGCCAATACATGCCATACTTCTGGATCTAGCGGTGTCCTTTCTCCTACTCCCCTCCGTACAGTTTTGCCTCTTGTCAACACTTTGGAGATTCATTCCAAGTCTAAAAGAGAGGATGATGGTGAGAACCTTCGTCGCCCCCACCCCTATCTCCCGGTCCATACCACAGCATGCCCCGGAGGGTAATACTAACACTGCCCCCACATCTCCCACAAGTTCGGTCGAGGAGTCAGTTCACAACTATGTCGATATTAATGGTGGTAATGACAAGGAAGATTCTCCTCGGATTAAACCTTTTGTTAATCAATCTGGCCAGCCCTTTAATGTTAACAATGAGCGTGTTTCTTTCTGAGTCCCAATGGCTAAGTCTCCCTGCTAATCACGATGATGGTTCTGGTAGTGCCTGCTTGTCAGAGCCAAGAGATATCTAAGAGGTATGATTTCCTTAATTTCCTAAGTTTTTACGTTCCTCCTTCTTTTTTATATATGTATCTAAGTTTCCTTTCACTCCTTCTCCTCAGGTCGACATGTTGAAGATGGCGAGTCTTCCAATGTTGGAGCCATATACGTTCCTTAGTGGGTGATTCCCCGAAGATGTCGTGTTGAGTCTCTGGTATGGTGTCGGGAGATGATGGTTCACCTAGCCCCTCCAGTCGCGCAAGAGGAGTGTAATGCACTGCCCAATCCTATCGCTCTTGAAAAGGCTTGGTTTAATTTAGCTAGGGGTCTATGGCCTAAGATGATATGTTGTAAAGATTTGAAACTCTTTAGGATGATTATTCTACCTTGGCCGAGGCTCATGATGGGTGTTCTGACACTGTTAGGAAGTTGGTGACTGCTCGGCAGGATTTGGAGCACAATCCTAACCTTTATACCAATATTTCTAATTGCTTCAAAGAGTTAAAAGAAGAGCATTCAGGTTGTGATGGGAAAGTTAAAGTACTTGAGGAGGAGAGGAATCAGCTTTCGTTTGTAAACAAGGCTCAGGCCACCCAGATTCAGGAGTTAGAGTCTGAGTTGGTGAAAAAAGGTTATGAGCTTAAGTTTGCTGAGTAAGAATCTACTGATTGGGTGAAAGAAAGGCAGGACTTGCTTGTCCGGTTGGGCCAAAAGGAGGTTGAAAAGTTTGATTGTATTCGTAAGTTGCTTCCCATTATGATCAGTCATCTTTTGCAGAGCCATGAGTACAAAAAGAGTCTTTCTGAGCCTTTTAACATGGCCATTCAAGCTGGATGGGGCAAAGGGCTAAGTCAGGGCCAGACTGATAAGCAAATCTTCGTTGCTTTGAACGAGGTTCAGGGTTTCGATTCTTATTCTGACATGAAGCTTTATCCTATGTATGGTAAACTCTTTGAAGCTCAGTATCCCTTTATTGCCAAGATTGCTAGTGGATACCTTCATTCGGTTACCGATATGCTCAAGATTCATCCTGACCCTGCTCCTTCCGGTAGTACACCAGCTCTAACTATCTCCACCACTTTTGCCGGCACGGGACCTCCTCCCTCTTCTTCTTGTAAGAAAGCTTAGCTCATTTTACTCGCGGTTGTCTGTGATTTGATTTTTCCTATCATGAACATTTAGTAGTTCCTTCTTATGTAATAAATAATCAACTATACTATGCTATTCCGTTTGTATGTATGGATCTTGGTGTTTTACATGTTTATTTATTGTGGTAATTTATCAGCGTTTTGATTTTATTTGGATAAAACATAATAGTGCCTTTTGGTTGATTGTTCTTTGATTCATCCATGATGTCTTAGCATCTTCAGGGTATGTAATGCCTTTTGTGTGATGCACTTTGGCTCATCCATGATGTATTAACATCTTTCGGGGTAAATAACGCCTTTTGTGCGATGCACTTTGGCTCATCCCTAATGTATCAACATCTTTTAGGGTAAATAATGCCTTTTATGAAATGCACTTTAGCTCATCCCTAATGTATTAACAGCTTTTGGGGTAAACAAATCCTTTTATGCAATGCACTTTAGCTCATCCTTGATGTATTAACATCTTCCAGGGTAAACAATACCTTTTTGTGATGCACTTTGGCTCATCCCTGATGTATTAACATCTTCTAGGGTATATAATGCCTTATGTGTGATGCACTTTGGCTCATCCCTGATGTATTAAACACCTTTCGGGGTAAATAATGCCTTTTGTCCATCTAGGGGTAGCGAGTTGTCCGGTATTGAACTGTGTCTCGATAAAAAGTTCAAGAAAATTATGCCTTCCTAAAAGGATAAGAGTATGAGCTTTGTTTCATTAAAAGTCATAGTGTTGCATAACATTTCGGAATTCTAAACACAATAGCTTCTACAAATAACACTTGTGGAGATTGATGGCGTGCTAAGTTTGAGGCACCTCATTGTCTTCCATGGTTTGTAACTTGTAAGAGCCATTCTGATATGTGATTCTATACGGCTCTTCACACTTGGGGCCTAGCTTCCCCTGGTCCTTGACCCTGCTTGCTTCGTTCCTCCGGAACACAAATTCTCCCGGCTTGAAACTTGTTAATCATACCTTCTTGTTATAGTACTACTCCATCTTTGTCTTGTATCTGGCCTCTTGGATAGCAGCCAATTCCCTTTTTTCTTGCCGCAAGTCTAGATTCAGACAAATCTCCTCATCATTGAATTCCTACCTGATCATCAAGGTTCGATGAGTGGGCATTCCTATCTCAACTGGTATGACAGCCTCACTGCCATATGTTAGGCTGAAAGGGGTTTCCCTGTTACTTTGCTTCAGGGACGTTCGGTGAGCCCAGGAGACATTCGGTAACTCATTAACCCATCTGGCCCTATCTCTTCCCAACCTGGCCTTTATACCCTCCATTAAGCTTTTGTTAGCCCTTTTCTACCAAACCGTTGGCTTGCGGATGAGCCACGACAGTATTCATTTGCTGAATATTCAACTTTGCACACCAATTCTTGAATGGGTCATTCACAAACTGGGTGCCATTATCTGTGATGATAATCCTGGGGAGGCTAAACCTGCAAACAATGTTGTCCCAGACAAAATGGTTTACCTCCTTACCGGTGATTCTAGCCAAGGGCTTAGCCTTGATCCATTTGGCAAAATAGTCGATGGCTACAATCACAAACTTGACTCTTCCGGCGGCTTGTGGGAGGGGTTCCAAAATGTCCATACCTCATTGGTAAAATTTCTAAGGAGCCATGATGGATGCCATCAAAGTCTTTGGAAGCTTAGGCACCAAAGCATGTATCTGACATGAGTCACATTTATGAATTTCCTCCTTTGCGTCCTTGTGCATGATGGGCCAATAGTATCCCTGCCTCATCGCCTTTTCTACCACCGACCGTGGTCCTTTGTGCATTTCACAGGCTCCCATGTGTATCTCTCGGATGACATAGTTCGCCTGTAATGGACCTACACATCTCAACATAGGGACCAAGTATATTTTTTGAAAAGCACACCATCTTCCATCACGTACTGATGAATTTTTACCCGTAAGCAACGGACCTCATTCTTGTCCTTCGGCCATATTCTCTTCTCCAAACATTGGATGATCGGGTTCATCCAATTGTTCCATTCTTCCTTAACCACAGTGTTGATCTCCTTCGCATCAGTAGATCGTTCATCGAGCACCTTGACTAGGATCTCTTTAGTCAAATGATTAAAAGCAACCGAAGTGAGTTTACTGAGTACATCGGCCTTCTGATTTAGGTTTCTTGGGATGTTTTGGATGGATAATGACTTGAAACAAGCAATGTATTCCTTTGCCTGGTATTTTATCATGTTGTCGCTACTTGCCACATAGCTTTTGTTAATCTGACTCGCTACTAGTTTAGAGTCGACATTTGCTCTAAGATATTGCGTATCTTTATCTTTCTTCTATTCTCAGCCCATGCTAAAAAAGTGCTTGTGTGACTCTGTCCTCATTGTTAGTGTTGGTAAATGTAAGACGGAGAGCATAGGTATACTCGACACCGCCAGGACCAATCAGGACCCGGCCCGCCCCGGACCCTTTTAAACTGGATGCCCCGTCTGTGAACAGGGTTCACTTCTCAATATCATCTCTTTCTAGCATCACTTCTAGCGTCCAGAAGTAGGATTCCGTTGGTTCCCCATTTGGAGCTTCAGATATGAAATCAGCTAACACTTGACCTTTCACGACATTTTGGGGTTCAAACGAGATATTATACGCTCCTAACTCCACGACACATTTTTCTAATTTCCCTGATGCCTTCGTTTTGCTAATGATCTTTTTTATTGGATGGTCCGTGATAACCTTTACCGGGTGGGCCTCAAAGTATCGTCTCAATCTCCTGGTCATGTAGAGCAACGAGAGTGCCAACTTCTTCATTGGGTCATAATTTCATGCTGCCTCACTCAAGGTTCGACTTACATAGTGAATGGGACATTGCTTCCCCTTCCTATCGGTCATGAGGACGGCACTGACACTGCCAAATATGCATACAAGGTTTCCTTCGAAAGCGGCGGGGTTAGAGACGGAGATCTACGATAAGCCTTTTCATTTGCTGAAAAGATTCTTCCGCTTTAGCTGTCCACTTATACTCATGTTTGTTCTCCTTGGTTATATTATTTAGCATGTTAAAAAAAAGGAGAGACTGTTCGGGCAATTTTGCAAATAATCTATTGAGAGCTGCTAATTTTCCGCTAAGACTCTGCATTTCCTTCAACATTCGTGGTGACTGCAATTCTGCCAGAGCCCTAATCTTCTTAGGGTTTTCTTGAATTCCCTCGGAAGTTACCATATAACCTAAAAACTTACCCTCTTCCACCCTAGAAGAGCAATTCTTTGGGTTCAACTTCATGTTGATTCTTCTCAAGTTGTCAAATGTTTCAGCGATGTTTGCTAGCAGCATTTTTTCATCGTTACTCTTTATCACCATATCATCTACATATGCCTCCAGATTCCTTCCAATTTGAGACTGAAATGCCAAGTCCACCAGCCTTGGGTATGTAGCCAATGCATTCCTCAAACCGAAGGGCATCTTAGTCTAACAGTACGTCCCTTGGTCCGTATAGAAAGCTGTATTTTCTTCGTCTTCCCTAGCCATCTGAATCTGATGATATCCCTTATAAGCATCCAAGAAACACTTATACTTGAACCCCATAACAGATTCTACTTTGCAATCTATGTTTGGGAGGGGGTAGTAATCTTTTGTACAAGCCAAAATTAAATTCTTAAAGTTTATACACATCCTCCCTACCCCGTCACATTTTTTGACTAAAACTAGGTTGGAAATCTAAGTGGGGTATCTGACCGGACGAATGATACCAGCTTTAATCCATTCGGACACCTCTTTAGCTACTACTTCGGTCTTCTTGGGTGCTAAGATCCTTCTTTTTTAACACATTGGCTCGACATATGGATTAACATTCAGAGTGTGTTTGATGATCCACCGAGGGACCACCGTCATGTCAGCCGGCTCCCATGCAAATATTTTCATGTTATCTTTTAATAGCAGCTTCAGTTGCGACTTGCATGTTTTAGATAATCCCCCTCCTATAATAACCAATTGATCCGAAAATGCTGGGTTTACCAACTCCTCCTTTGTCATACTAATTTCCTTTGTATTTGTGGGAACCCCGTTTAATACTTCCACTTCATAACCCGAACCACGAAATCAAGAAAAGAGAAGAGAGAGAGAGACGAAATAGAGAGAGAGTAGAGAGAGAGTTGAGAGAGAAAAGAAAAAAATAGATTTTGTGAAAATGAAAAACTAGATATTTTCATATGAAAATATCTATATATATATTTAGATATTTTAGAAAATATCTAAATATATATATACCCCTACACATTTAATGTGACGCGCGGGATATATAACTAGGACCCGGGCTCGGGTTTTGCTTTAGGATTAAACCCAAAACATATACAATATTAGATTATCTATCGAGCCCGATTCCCGATTTTATCCTGTTACAACATTAACTAATTAAAGACCGAAGCTCCATCGTAGAGTGACCGAGCTTCCTTGTTCGACTCAATAAATTGAGGCTAACAGTATTAGTCTCTACCTCCTTCTACTTCTCCATGGGTTCTTCTTCAATCATTTGCTTTTTGTCCAGCCTTCTGCACTCTGAAAGGATGGCTGACTGGGTAACCAAAGTGGTTGTTCCTCTCAAAGTTAGGAACTTCGTCATTGAGTGAATGGTAGAGGGTATGGCCTGTAACCTTTTTAATTCTGTCCTACCAAGGATTACGTTGTAAGGTGACGGAGCCCTGATAACGGTGAATTTCATGGTTGTCCTTCTGCATAGACCCTCACCCCCAAAACATACTTCCAACTCAATTTTTCCCAGCTGTTTCGTGACCTCTCTGGCGAAACCCACTAGGTCTATTTGAGTTTCTCTTAACCTAGCCTTTATTGATGGACTGAGGTTTTCAAAACAATGTTCGAACATAACATCTACTGAGGCCCATTCATCTACATATACTCGCCTGACCAAGTATCCTTCCACTTTCGCTTCTATTATTATGGGTTCATCTGAGATATCTTCTGCCGATACCGGCGGAAAAGTTATCGGGGAATTCATCCAAACCTCCGTTACCTCCCGGGCCTTCCTTTTCTTTTCCTTTACAGTCCTGACTCTTATCATGTTAATCACCTTGGCATTTTGGGGAGCCTCTCCTCTTTGATTTCCTCTACCTCTTTGTCTGACATCTCTCACCAAATGATTTAACTTTCCTGACTCTAGTGCCATTTCCAATAGCTTCCTTAGTTGAATACAATCAATCGTGTGATGGCCCTTTTCCTGATGATAATTGTAGTATCAATTGGCGTTGGCACCTTTCTATGGATTGAGCATAGGTTTCGATGGCGGCAGACGCAATTGCGTCTTGGTAGCTAAGATCTCCTTTTGAGGCTTGGTGAGAGAACCAAGAGTAAGAACCGGAACGGCACGGCCTAGGTAATCTCCCCTCGAATGAGGATAGGATGCCCGATTATCCCTTCCTCTGTTTGCACCATAGTTTTCTCTTCCCTTGGGGTTACCCTGGTCATCATTCCTTCTAAACTTCCCCTTGGTTATTTCGGTAGGGACGATCGTCCCTCTGGACCACTGGAAGAAATGACCTCCTAGGATGCTCGTTAACTTCACCCTTGGGAAGTTCCATCTAGGCGAAATCTTCTTCAGAGCGGACAAAATCGTCCAGCCTTAGCATCATAGCATCATACTGTATGGGGAACATATATGTTTTCATTTTTCCAGAGTTCGGGACAGTTTCAGCGAGTCCGTAATTGTCACAATCTTCATGGGGGACATTTCAGCGAGTCCATAAATGACGCAATCTTCATGACCTCCGGTACTCCCATTATAAAACCGATTTCCACTATCCATCTTTCTTTGAATGTTGTTAGTGACTCGTTGTATTTCCTAGCGGTCTTTGTTATTTCATGGGGTTCCTTGAAACGTGCTCTTCGGATCGAATATCTAGCGGAAAATGCTTCCCTCAACTCTGCCAATTCGTTAATGCTATTGGTCGGGTGGCGCTCAAACCATCCCCTTGCAGATCCGTCGAGGGTCTGCTAGAACATTATGCACCATACTGGCATAGGCCACTCTCTGGAGTTGGCAGCACTGGCGAATCGGCTTAAATGATCCTCCGGGTCAGTTGCTCCATCATACAATTAATGTTGGTTGGCATTTTGTACTTTGGTCACGCAAATTCTATGATTCTGTAGGTGAAAGGAGTCTTCAAGGCTTCCTTGAAGGGCTTCTTGAGGTCATCTTCAACCACCGTTTTCCCTTTCATAATTCCATTACCCTTAGCTTTAGTGTCTTCTAGCTCGAAATCTAACCATATAGGATCGACCGTGTTCTTTTTATTATGGTCTTTGATTAACGATTTGAGCGCATATATATGTCCTTCGATCTGCACTTTGATCAAGGGAGGGGTCCCTTCCCGGTCATCCTGATCCCCTCTTATGACTAGACTTGTCATCTTGCTACTTCGGTAGATGAGATTTGGGTCCCACGGATGGCGCTAGTTTGTTGAAGTAAATTCATGTACCTTAGGATAAAGTATAGAGTCCTCCGAAAGTCCTTAGAGCTAGTCTTTCGGATCCCTGAGTATAAGAAAGGAAACGCGTTAGCCTCGCCCCGGGTTTGACCCCAAGACCAAACTCCGTCGTGAAAGTAAGTATATGATGAGAGCCGAAAGGCGTAAGTAATAAATGTGAATTGTAGTGCAGTAAATGCTACCTGGTTTGCAGTAAATGAGGGGGTATTTATACTACCCGAACTACTATTAAGATCTACTGTACCTGACACCTGGGGAATGGTTGCGCCGAACTACCCCTAGTACCATTGTCAGTCGGCATATCCACGTGGGAGACAAGATCCCATGAATTTTGGATTAGCGGTTGTCCTTCGGGTTAGCCCTATTATCCACTGTGTCGATGGATGATAATCTTTTAGAAGAGTGTTTTGTTACTTCTTACTGCAACCCATCCGGATCAATATAAACCCTCCGGTAAGTACCTCCGGAAGGACATGTAGATCCTTCCGGACATATACAGCGACGCTAGTTATTCATTCTTCTTCCTCAAATTTTAAGCTTTATTGGTTAATTAATAAAGGGGTGTTTAAGGGTATAACGTGTTCATATACTTGTCGGTTCTTTGTAGTCTCTCGTGTTTCTATTTGTGCTCGATACAACTTGCGATCTAGCGTTTTGTGATCGAACTTTGAGTTTTTGTCGTAATTGTCCAACAAATTCATATCCATATTATAAACCATCTACACATATAAATTTTCCTATATATACCCTTTTGGCCATCTCCAACTATTTCCCTCCAAACTACCTTTTTCTTCATAGTTGAAGAATAGAGCATAGAAAAACATCTCCATATGCTGCATATTTGGAGATATATTTGGAGGATTAATCAATACCCTTCATATGTGGAGGATCACTATCCATCCTCCAAATCATATTATAATGCAATTATATGCATAAAGTGGTAAAAAACATAAGTTATTGTCTAAAAATAAATAAATCTGGAATAATAGGTTTTGAAGTTGGAGTTTAGAGTATGCGGTTGGAGAATGCAAATTTTTAGAGGAGGAATTTAAGTGAAATGGGCCCTTTTTAGAGTATGTGGTTGTGATAGCTAGTAGAAATATGCTTAGGAATCACTATCTGTATATCACTGTTGTTTTCTGTTTGTCAGGGTGTTCCTTGTTTTTGTTGTTTGTAGGCATGATGATGCTATCGAGTGAAAGAAAGAATCCAGAATAATATTGCTTAAACTAAAGCATAACCTTTAGGCAAGAATCAAACTTTAGCATTAGAAAAATATGACCAAATCATCAAAAACAATCAAATTGATCTGATTACAGCTAAGCAAAAAAAAAATCCAACAAAATACTTACAACAAAACCAAATTCAATCTTGCTTTAACATTCTTTCTCTTTTCCTTGTGTTTTTGTTCTCACCCTTTTGTTTGTATAAACCTTCTTGGTTGAATTTCTAGAAAAACATAACAAACGATGAAACGAATTACAAATCTATAATCACAATAAAAAACTATGTATGAGTTATCGAGTTTACCTTTAGCAAGCTCGTCGTCTTTCATCAAATCTTCCAACGTATCCATAGTGATGTTTCTACTTGATGTACGAATCCAATCTTGCGTGCATACCAAAGCCTCTACAATGTTTGGCGCTAAAGAATTCCTATACGGGTCCAAAACGCGACCGCTCGCGCTAAAGGCAGATTCGGAAGCAACGGTGGATACTTGGATGCACAAGATATCTAAAACAAAGACACCAAAGTAGCAGTTAGTTTGTTTACTTTGTTTAACACGTTAACAAACTATGACAGTAGCAAGATATCTAAAACAAAGACACCAAGATATCATAACAAAGTTTGTTATAACAGTAGCAAAAAAAATGACAGTATGTAATTATGTATTATGACAGTAACAAAGACACCAAGTAGCAGTTATGGAAAAGGGTTTAGTGCTGATGCAAAAAAGATGTATGAGGGTTTAGTGCTGATGCATCATAGGAGCTAACGCATATGCTCAGATGAAATATGGAAAAGGGTTTAGTGCTGATGCAAAAAAGATGTATGAGGCAGCGACTCAGATAGCGAGTGATGTGGTTGGGAGTATAAGGACAGTAGCGTCTATTCGTGCAGAAGGGAAATTGGTTATAGAGTACAGCAATAAATGTGAATGTCCCAAGAAAAAAGGGATACAACGAGGTTTGATAAGTGGGATCGGGTTTGGAGTTTCGTCTACATTACTTTTCTTAATGTACGCATCCACTTTTTACGCTAGTGCTCGCTTGTTGAGGCTGAAAAGACTACTTTCGCGGATGCTTTCAGAGTCTTCTGTGTAATGACACTTGCGGCACATGCAGTCTCTCAATCGAGCTCGTTTGCACCAGATACGGGTAAAGCTATGAGCTCAGCTGTGTCAGTTTTCGCATTTCTTGATAGGAAGTCAGAAATCGACCCATACAATGAATCACGTATAACACTGGATACGTTCAAAGGGGAAATTTACTGTTATTTACTGTTAGTTGGCGAGAGTGGAAGCGGAAAATCAACTGTTATTTCACTTCTTCAAAGATTTTACAATCCGGATTCCGGTGCTTTTACACTTGATAGAGTCAAGTTACAAAAATTTCAGCTAAAATGGCTCAGGCTGCAAATGGGCTTAGTATCCCAAGAACCCGTCTTGTTTAATGACACAATCCGAGCCAATATTAGTTATGGAAAACATGGTCAAACAAACGAAACAGAAATAATATATGCTTCTGAATTAGCCAACGCGCATGAATTCATTTGTGGCTTACATCAAGGTTATGATATAGTGGTAGGAGCACGGGGCATGCAACTATCGGGTGGACAGACGCAAAGAGTAGCGATTGCTAGAGCGATTGTGAAGAGTCCCAAGATACTACTACTGGACGAGGCTACAAGTGCATTGGATGCTGAGTCAGAAAGAGTGGTACAAGACGCGTTAGATAGGGTCATGGTTAATAGGACTACCGTTGTTGTTGCTCATAGGTTGTCAACTATTAAAAGAGCAGATGTGATCGTTGTCATTAAGAACTGTGTCATCGTTGAGAAAGGAAAGCATGAGGATTTAATCAATATCAAGGAAGGATTGGTTGCACTTCACATGAGCTCCGATGTGTGAAAAGAACGAGCATCGACAATGCAAGTGCAGCGAGGGTTCAATCGAAAAAGATGACATGTCTGACACTTATTATAAAAGAACGAGCATCGACACATGAGCACCAAATACAAGCCATTATACCCCGACATCATAGGCCTATGGCGCGGTACCATTCTACTAGCCACAACGTTATAGGTCGAACGCTACCACTATAACGCCAGGTTCACTTCATTTTTTGTTTATTTTCAACAACTAACACGTGTTTTTTGTGTGTGCGTGTTTGTGGTTGTAAGTCCAATAATTAGTTGTAAATTAAAGGATCGTCAAAGTTGAATAATTAATTGTAAGAAGACGTGATACAAGAGATGGTGTTTGG
>BQNB010135486.1:0-13936 GCA_026074375.1 Tanacetum coccineum | reverse complement strand
TGATTATTGTTAGTTTAAATAATATGCATAGTGAGTAGTTTTATTTAGTGCTTGTTAAGTGATATTGTGAATTGGGAATTAAGTATAGATTTGAAAAAGGTTAATTGATTAATATTCTTCAATTATTTAGATTTGTAGTTTGAATGTTTTAAAGAGTAAAATCCAGAAAAATAATTAAACTACATATCTAGTAATTAATATATTTTTAAGAGATTTTTGTCAAAATAAGCCAACGTTGTGAGATAACTATCTTTTCTAAGGACGTTAATTCGTTAATAAACTTTAATTCACACTTAATGAACTTTTCACGTCACTTAGCAAGCATTTTCGTCTTATAAATCTTTTAGTTCATTTTAGCTTAATTCTCGTAGTTTAATTGTTTATTATAATTCTAGTATTAATTTTAGTATAATTTTTAGTATTAAATATAGTTTTCTAAAAAGTAGTTTAATTTATAAAATCAAAAATCTTAAAAGATAATCAAGCATTTTTCTTCAAAACATTAACATGGATTTCAATTCATCTCTTGCCGTGGAAACGATACTCGAAAGATAGACTATTACTTTTCCTAAAGTAATTTTCTTATCTAACAGGAAATATTATATATTATCGATACGCGTTTCGACGATTATCAACAACTAATACATAACAAGCGGGTAGACACTCCGATCCAAATCACAATATACTATGAGCAGACGTACTCATCTGATCCAAATTTTAAATCACGCTAGCCATAACACCAAGGCGACACAGTGACCTTGAATAGTTAAACTCATATAAATTACTTATATATAAATAGACGGAGGCGATCCCGAAGATAAGCGTAAAAGATAGAAAAAAAAGTCAAGTGTTATACACTTATAATTCATATAATACTATTAGAGATGCTAAATAAAGCATATAAGGCATCAAAAAGTATGCGCGCGCGGATATCGGACAACGATGAAGGATTCTTAAAAATTTTCAAAAAACGGTTATAGTCTAGGTTTTTGAAAACGACCTAGTTCTCTATAACCAGTGCTCTGATACCACTCTGTAACACCCCTAAAAATCACAAGCAGTGAAATTCCACTTGGGGTGCTACTTCATAGCATAAAGTACAAGTTATAGAAAACGACTCTAAGTGAGACGTTTTGAAAAGTTAACCATTCGACAATTTTATAAATTGTCAGAGTTACAAAAGGCCCCATTTGCAATACAATTGAAAACATTTTTTAAAACGTTTTTTGAATGGTACTCAAATTATAAAGCCTTCAAAATATATCCGCGTGACTTGAATGCTCCCAATGCTTAGCTAGCGAAATAATAATCTGAGAAAATACATGCAAAATGTCAACAATAATGTTCGTGAATTCATAGGTTTAAGTAAAAGCAGTATTAAAATAATTCAAGTAATATTTCAGTAAGAAAAGTAGTGTTACAACATTTCAAAGTATTATTTCCGAAATCCAAGTAGTAATTCAATAAATCAAGTAATGTTCAGAAGTGTTTCATAGTATCATTCAACATTACCGCATTGAGCTCGTGACACCGAAGCGTTAACACAACATATATGTAACAACCCGAGTTTTAGGTCAACGTCTATCCCTAGCCTAAGATAGTTGTTTTTAATTACGTAAATAATTATCGTCGTTATGCTATATGTGGTTGATAAGAATTTATACTTATTGGTGAATTTCATTCCGTGATTTAGTTTCTATTTGTTTTTAGCATTTAAGAAAGTCAGGAAAATATATTTTATTGCTCCGAGAGCGTAAATATGTTAATTTTATATTTTTCGTTGTTTCCCTAAGTTTTTGTAAAAACCGTGTTTAAAGGTCGTGTTTTACGAGGTTTAACGTTTTAATAAAGGTTTTAAACTATATTTAGTGGGACGGATTTAAAATATTTACAAACGTGATGTTACCCGGGTTTTAGCCGGCTAAGTAACAAAAATATAACAATTTTGTATTAAACTTACAAGGACTTATGAAAGGAGGGGTTAAAGTTGCCAATTTGTCAAAGTTTCTTTCTATAAATACTAGTATAATACTTCCATTTCACTCTTTAGCAAAAAATTTCACTTCTCTTGTCTCCTTCCTCTCTTGTTCGTTCGAACACACACACAACACACATACAAATCATTGCCAAAAATTTGTTACTTACATGCATTTAAATCCGATTATACCATTTTAATCCTTGTTCAATCCTCTACAAATCCCACAAAAGAAACTCACATGCAATAAGTATTGAAGAAGTTAGGTTTTTGGTTGATTCTTGTAAATTCCAAGTATAAGGGTGTGTTTCTAGTAGCTAGATTGTTGTTATATTGAAGTGGTTTGGTTTGAAAAAGTTGTTTGGTTTTGTCCTTGTGTTCGTCCATACGGTTTGGTCAAGGGGGAAGCGAAGTCAAGTCTTGTTATTGCTTTGTGAGTATTTACTTGTGTTTATGTGTTGATAAATTAAGTGGTTATTACATGTATGCAATTTTAGCTAGTTGATTCAAGTACAAAATGGGTTTGAAAGTGTTACAAGTATGAACATACTTTTAGTACATGTTTTTAGGCAAGTTAAACGTGTTGGAATGGTTGGATTTTAGTAAAAATGAGTTTTGGTAGGACTTTGTGTTGACTTTTGTTGACCAGAAAGTTTGACTTGACCATAGCGTGTCCAAAAATTTTTGAAATATAAATTAGGCTTTTTAATATGATAAAGGATGTTCTAATGTCCATTTTGATATAAGGTAGGCCTTGTAACTCCTAAAAACGAAGATTTTACGGCCGAGTCAAGTTTGGGTTATTTTTGGGTAAAAAATCAACTACGAAGTTTGACTTTTGAAAGTCAAACTTGCGTATACTTTTGAATATAGTTTATAACAATCAAAGGATTAGTAATGTTAGTTAAACTAAGATGAAACTATAAGTTTGGGTTATGTTATCTTTAGTTTTGGCAAGCTTTCTAAAAATAGAAACTTTATTGAAAACGTTGTGATATTGTTAAGTAAGTCAAAGCGAAATGTTTTGCGTCGCACTTGGAGATTCTAGTATATGATTGTGTATACGTAATAGTGATATATATATAGAGTTAGGATCAAATAAGAAGAACACTTAAAATGAGAATGATAAGAAGAAACCACAACCACACATTTTAGATGCACCTACAAAAATAGATGCATCTCCCCTTAAAATTCTCTCATATTTAAAATGTGTGGCTAGAAATCTTTTTTATTCTTCTCATTATACTTTTAATTCTCACCAGCCAAGCCAGAAAATTCTATTAAATGTATTTTAAACCGCGAGGGGGATACATGTTTGTTTTATAAATCGAACACATATGATTTTATGGTATTCTATAGCCCGATATGACATTGTTTTCGCATAAGTGCTATTGTCGAAGTCCCTTTATTTCAGAGCCGTTATTGCCTTGTTGTGTGTGTAAACCTATGCATTAAAATAGATCTCTTAGTTTGACACCCTGTTCCGGGGTTTGAATCCTTGTGACCACCCTGTCAAACGGACATTTTGTTATTAGAAATATAGTAGGTATATGACAATAATACCTTGTTTGGGGTACCTTTTAGCATATGAAATACCATATGGTTTTGTAACGTTCGGGTCCATGAGCTTTATTGCCATGAAAGAAAAAAGTTGCTATACATTGCATTTGTTTCTTTTTTTCCCGAGAACTAATAATGTGTTCAAAGGTTTTTACTTATTGATTAATTTAAACTCTATGAATTTCACTCAACTTTGTTGTTGACGTTTTAAACATGTTTTATCCCAGGTAACCAAGGCTGAAGGCAACGATGGCGTGGAGGTGTCGTGCGTGTGGTGATGGATTTTATGGAAAGACTTCTTGTGTGTTTCGGTCTTTCAAAAACAATATCTTATGTTGTGTCTAAAACAATGTCTTTTATTTGAAAACAATATGTTTTTCATGGTTTGTAATAGACGGTGGTTACGATTCTGTGGGACCTAAACGCTCTTTTAACTCTGAATAATTTTGGAACACATGTTGGTAAACGTCTTATTTGAGTCATTTTCTATTATCGTGGTGACGGATGCTATTTAGTAACACCAAATTGCTAATTTCCGCTGCGCAATCCGATGCCCCTCGGGGCGGGTGTTACAGATTGGTATCAGAGCTTCGGTTGTAGAGAACTAGGTTGTTTTCAAAACTTGGATTGTAGTCATTTTAGATATCAAAGTAATGTCAAGAGTCTAAGATTGTAAGGAACTAGGTCGAGTCTTTTGAAAAACCTAAACTATGACGCTTCTACACGCACGCCGATACTCCTCGTTGCCATTGGTTACATGTAAGGTACATTTATTAATTGTTAACTTTACGTAAAAATTTATGAATGTATTATATGAGTGATTGGTTAAGTATGGATATTTATGCATGTGTCGGATCATAAAGTATTAAGTATGGGTGCATTTGTGCAAGTTCGTATGGCATGAAATGTCATGTATTTATATTTTGTTGTGAACATAATTAAGATATATTGCGAATCGAGAAGGTCCCGCGATTGTAAAATTTTGTTGTTGCGCTTTAATGCGAACATATTTTAAGATAGTTATTATAATTCGGAATGCTATTGAATGATAATAATAATAAGTGATACGCTATTAAGTAAGTATTATATGATATTTTATAGATTATCATGGTTAATGTGATTCCTCCCGATCATGATCATGATGTACTCGTTGTAAGCCGGAATCTACATGATGATTGCTCCTGTGTTCCCGAACCTGTCTTAAAGATCAAGACGAGGCCCGAAAGAAAGACGAATTTGAGGAAGAAGAAGATCCTCATGAAAATGAAGATGATATGGAGATCAACATTAAGGAAGATAGAATGGTGCTGGAGTGAAATATCCATACGAAGAGGTAGATCGCTTAATCCTCCGCCGCCTCTTTCTGAGTCTGACCTGATAATAGAGATTGAGGTTGAGAATCAATTGAGCATGAGGATGAGACTATTCCTGTTAGTGTCTATGAGGTAGGTGAATCGTCTACTGTCATTAATTACCTTGATTAGGGGGGGGGGGGGAAAGGGGGGGGGAGGGAGGGGGGGGGGATGGAGATAGATTGCTATATGGCTTCATGAGACTAAAGGGATATTGACGTCTCTTTTTGTCGTGAATGGTCAATTTTTCAAGATGATTGTGTGGACGCGAGACGGCGCATGCATTGGTCGAGAATAAAGGAAAAGCAAAGGATAAGTTTTATGGTAAGTTAATTTGAATTTGGGGTAATTGAAGTGCCGTCTAGTACGAAACAAGAACTGCAGCAATGGAAAAGTTGGTTGAGAAGCTCGAGAATGTTAAAGAAAAAGTTGAGTGTAAGAAACTGAAGAAGGAACTTGAAGAAGCAAGGTTGAGCAACACATTCCTTCATATGCAAAATGAACAAGTTGAGAGAGATCTCTATTGGACTAGAGTTCGAGCTCATGAGTTCTATCAAGAGTGTTTATAGATTTTTTTTCCCCCCCCTAGGGGATTTGTGTTTTGAAGAAAATCGAATGAGATATTGAAGTTCTGGATTGAAGTGAGTAAAAGTCCCTTGTCTGAGCCACAATGATATCCTCTGATGAGTAAGAAGTTAAGTTTTCAATTGTAGTTTCTTTTGTTGTGTAATCACTAAACTGAGTCCTCAGTTAGTAGAATTAGTGCTATTGGTTGTAACGATTTGTATCATTTTATGAAACAATGCAACTATGTATTAACTCTTTGTGATGAAAAATGAATGACTATCTTTTAATACTATTGATTTTGTATGGCTGTTGTTGTGTTGATTTTGTCATTCTATCATGTTATTGATGCATACCAAATTGTTTCTGTGTGACAATGACAAATCATGCCTCCAAAGTCTACACTATGACTCAAGCTGTTATTCACCGAATGATCAAGCGAAAGTGTTGATGGCCCGCTATTACTGCTGAGCGGCAAGGCAAAACGAATGTTAGGAACGATCTAGTGATCTGGGCCAGTTATAGGGTCGAGACACTGCACCAGCTATTCGTGAGTCACTTTTTTGCTGGGTTTTATGAGTGCAATCCTGCGCTTATGTGGAAGTTGAATGGGGAGCTGTCAAATTGCGAAGTGGTTCAAGACAACCTGGAGTGATTTTTCGAGATCATGAATGTGTTAGATGGTAAGAAGGTAAAGTTTGCTGCTGCTACATTAGAAGGACCTACTTTGACTTGGTGGAATGCTAAGGTTGCAACTATGGGTTTGGAGACTATGAACCAAATGCCTTGGACTGAAATGAAGCACGAGACTGCTAAGTTTTGTCTGATAGAAGAGATACAACGAATGGAGCACGAGTTGTGGAACTTAAAGATTAAGGAGTATGACATTGTTGCTTATACTCAGAGATTCAATGAGCTTGCATTGATATATCCGAGAATGGAAGAGCCAGAAAGAGTGAAGGTTGATGCTTATTATTCGAGTTTAACGGATAAAATCAAAGGTGAAGTGAAATCATCTAAGCCTGCTGATTTGAATGAAGCAGTACGTATAGCTCATAAGTTGATGGAGCAGAAGTCGCAAGCTAGAAATGAAAGAATTTTAGAAGGTAAGAAGCAGAATGGGAAAAATTTCAAGTGAAATAGTAGTGGTGAAGCGCAACAAAGGATATCTCTTGTCAGTACTTTAGCAGAATAAACCAAAAGAAATGAATACACGACCAGTTACCGCTCAACTGATGGAAACTATCCTTGTGTTTTGAAGACGTTGTTTTACTCGCCATGTGGTCCATATGTACGATCAAATGTTATAAGAGTGGGAAAGGTGGACATAAGGCAAGGTATTGTAAGGAGAATAGTGTTGCTACAAGTGCTAACCTCAGCATATTTAGACTTGTTAATGATTGAGTGAGGCATGTCATACTAGGAACCAAATGTTCAAAAAGGTGAAAGCCAAAGAAGTTGGAGAAAGTTCATGGTCGAGCCATGTTGCTTATAAGATGTTTGAGGCGAAAGGTCTGAATGTGGAAACTGGTACGTTTCTGTCTAATAACCGATATGCTATCTATTTTATTTGATTTTGGTTCTAATGATAAGAAGTTTTGTGAACACAAGATTAGTTCATTCCTCGATAACAAACGATAAAAGAGAGGATAGTTATGATTAAGCAGTTTAGCTGACGGAAGGGGTATGTTAGTACGAACACCATTTTTAAAAGGTGCACTTTGAGTTTAGTGATCCATATTTGTTGAAATCGATCTTATACCGATTGAACTTTGGTATGTTTGACATCACATCGGTAAGGAATGCTTGTCAAGCACGATGCCATATATCGTCTGTTGTCGAGAAAGATGATTAGTATACCGTTGGGAATAAAACGTTGATAGTTGAAGGTGACAAAGGTGGATCTCGATTGAAGATTATTTCGATGTATCAGGGCCCGTTATTTTTTCAAAAAAAAGTAAAAAAAAAACAGATCGAGCAAAGTTGTCATTTGTTTTTGGCACATGTTACGAAGAATAAATCGAAGGAGAAACAAATGGAAGACGTGCCTGTAATTCGTGACTTTCCGGAGGTGTTTCCTGAGGAGCTGCCAGGACTACCACCACCGAGGCAAGTAGAGATTTTGAGACTGATCCTAATACCGGGGGCTGCACATGTGCGCGTGCAACCGTATAGATTGACACTGTTTGAGATGACAGAGTATCGGTACAATTACAAGAGCTAAGTTAGAGAAAGGATTTTTTTCGTCGCGAGTACATCACCGTTGGAGTACCGTGTTGTTTTGTAAAGAAAGATGTATCATTCGGATGTGTATAGATTATCTGTGATTAAACAAGTTTACCTGTCAAAGACTTGTTTACCTCTTCTGAGAATTGATGATTTATTTGATCAGTTGCAAGGTTCGAGCGTGTATTCTAAGATCGATCTGCGATCAGGATATCACCAGTTACGCATTAAAGAGGAAGACATTCCGATTACTGCATTTAGAACTCGGTATGGTCACTTTGAGTTCCAAGTAATGCCGTTTGGATTGACTAATGCGCCTGTTGTGTTTATGGACTTGATGAACCGAGTATGCAAGCCATATCTTGATAAGTTCGTCATAGTGTTCATCGATGATATTTTGGTTTATTCCAAGGACGAAGAAGAGCATGGGAAAACATTTGAAGTATTATTTAGGAGCTGCTAAGGAAGAGAGATTGACGCCAAGTTTCAAGTGTGATTTTTGGCAATTCATTACAATTTCCTGGTCATGTGATTGATCGTAGTGGTGTTCATGTTGATCCTGCCAAGATCGAAGCCATTAAGAGTTGGGCTGCACCGACGACGCCAACGGAGGTGAGGCAATTTCTTGGATTGGCTGGGTATTATAGGAGGTTTATTGAAGGTTTTTCTTTGATTTCTAAGCCACTGACTAAGTTGACTCAGAAAAATAAGAAATACGAGTGGGGAAAAGAAGAAGAAGAAGCTTTTCAAACGTTGAAGCAGAAGTTGTGTAGTGCACCGATCTTAGCGTTGCCCGAAGGAACGGAAGATTTCATGGTGTATTGTGACGCATCTCTTAAGGGTTATGGAGCCGTGTTGATGCAAAGAGAGAAAGTGATAGCGTATGCTTCTAGACAATTGAAGGACATGAAGATAATTAGCACTACTCAAGCGTTGGAGTTAGGAGCCGTTGTTTTCGTCTCTAGATTATGAAGACAATATTTGTATGGATAAAGTGTTTGTTTTTCACCGATCACAAGAGCCAACGATATATTCTGAATCAGAAGGAGTTGAACTTGAGACAACGAAGTGATGAGTATGTAGAGTGATTACGATTGTGAAATTCGGTAGCATCCTGGAAAAGCGAATGTGGTGGCTGACGCCTTAAGTCAGAAGGGAAGGGAAAAGCCATTACGTGTTTGAGCTTTGATGATGACTGTTCACGATGATTTACCGAAGTAGATTCGTGAAGCTCAAGAAGAAGCCATGAAGAGAAAGAATGTAAAAGCAGAAAATTTGGGGAGATTGATTAAGCTGATATTTGAATTTCTCCTTGATGGAACACGTTGTTTTGGGAATCGGGTTTGGTTGCCGCGATACGGTGGATTGAGAGATTTGGTTATGCATGAGTTGCATAAGTCCAAGTATTCTATCCATCCGAGATCGGATAAGATGTATCAAGATTTAAAGTTGTTGTATTGGTGGCCGAATATGAAAGCGAATATCACCACATATGTTAGTAAGTGTTTGACTTGTGCGAAAGTTAAGGCCGAGCATCAGAAACCGTCTGGGTTTCTGCAATAACCTGAAGATCTGTTTGGAAGTAAGAAAGGATTACTATGGATTTTGTGAGTGGACTGCCAAGAACGCCGAGTGGGTATGATACGATTTGGGTTATTGTCGACCGACATGACCAAATCACACATTTTCTCCTATGAAGAAAATGGATAGTATGGAGAAACTCACGCGACTGTACTTGAAGGAAATGGTGTAACGGCATGGTTTACCGTTATTCTACCATTTCGGATCGAGATAGCCATTTTACAATCAAATTACTAGAGAATCGCTTCAGAAGGCGTTGAGACAATTTAGATATAAGTACCGCTTACCACCCTCAACGGATGTCAAAGTAAAAGGACAATACAAAAGTTGGAAGATATTTATTTTCCTGAGTGATTGACTTTGGAAATAGTTAAGATCGCCATTTGCCATTGGTCGAGTTCTCATATAACAATAGTTATCACGCAAGTATTAAGGCTGCACCATATGAAGCTTTGTACGAAAGAAAGTGTAGATCACCTGTATGCTAGAGTGAGGTTGGGGATAGCCAACTCACCGGTCCAGAGTTGATCCACGATAACGACCTGAGAAGAGAGGGGGCCTAGATCGGGGTGTTGTCCCGATTAAGAATCGTTGTTAACTGCTCTGAATCGCCAAAAGAGAAGCCGAATAAAAGACTTAAGCCATTGGCATTTGAAGTTGTGGATATGAGTATGCTCCAAGGTATACCAGGAAGGGCGTTGTGCATTTCGGAAAGTCGCGGGAGAGTTAAAGTCCACTACATTGGGCCCTTTAAGATTAAGCTAGAGTAGGTTCATGAGCTTATACATTGGAGTAACCTGAAAAATGAAAGGAATTCATAGTACTTTTTCATATTTTTAAATCTAAGAAGTGTTTAGCGGAACTGATTGTTAGTAGAGTTCCCGATGGAAAAAATCATCTTGATGATAAGTTGCATATGAATTGAGGAATCCAGTAGAATTGTTTGCTAAAGAGTTAAGCGACTTAAGCAGAGTCGGATACCTATAGTTAAAGTTCATTGGAATCCGCAAAGAGGTCCAAAATTTACTTGGGAACTTAAGGATCAGATTAAGAAGAAGTACCCTCATCTCTTTACAAGTAAGGACAAAGCAGAGAGAGTGGATGAGACGAGCTGGGTGTCAGGACGTCACTCCCTAAATGTGGGGAGAATGTAACAACCTGAGTTTCAGGTCAACGTCTATCCCTAGCCTAAGATATTTATTTTTAATTACGTAAATAATTATAGTCGTTATGCTATATATGGTTGATTAGAATTTCCATTTATTGGTGAATCTCATTTTGTGATTTAGTTTCTATTTGTTTTTAGCATTTAAGAAAGTCAGAAAAATATATTTTATTGCTCTGAGAGCGTAAATATGTTAATTTTGTATTTTTCGTCGTTTCTCCGAGTTTTTGTAAAAACCGTGTTTAAAGGTCGTGATTTACGAGGTTTAACGTTTTATTAAAGGTTTTAAACTATGAATTTAGTGGACGGATTAAAATAAATACAAACGGGTGTGACTCGTGGTTTTGCCAGAGTATATTTATAAAAAAGGATGACTTGCACTAAATTTAAAATAGATTATGGAATGAAGGACTAACTTGCAATTTTGCCAAACTTCTTCTATAAATAGAACTCATATACACACATATTTCTCTTTTATGAAAATCATACTCCTCCTCCCTCCTCTCTTGTCTCCACGACCGGCCACCCAAACAAACACCCATTCCGGTCACTTTTTCTGACATGCAATTAAATCCGATTATACCATTTTAATCCTTGTTCAATCCTCTACAAATCCCACTAAAGAAAACCTCACATGCAATGAGTATTTAAAAAAGTTCTTAAAAAATTTCAAAAAAATCAGGTATGTTGGTGCATAAAACTTTTGTAAAAGAAGTTTTTCTAATTTTGAGTTTTCATACGTTTTTTTAATGCACAAAAAAATAAATTTTGATGCACAACAAATTTTTGATGCACAAAATTTTAAACTTGTTATAGTTTTATGCGCAATAAAATTTTGATGCAAAAAGTCAAAAGAAGTTGGGTACAAAAACGAATTTTTGATGCACAAAAAAGCGATTTAATGCACAAACGTTTTTTTTCATAATTTTTTTTTTTTTTTTTTATTTGGGGAAAAAATATTCACTTAAACAAAACTTACCTTCACAAACTTTTTCATTGCTACCACATACCGATATTTATTGTAATTTTTTCAGTATTTTGAGAACTTAAAAAAAAATTCTTTTTTATACCTTCTCACGAATATTAGTTGTTTATTTGATTCTTTTTCCTATATATGTAAATGTATATGTATGTATTATGTTTATATAGATATACTTATATTAGATAATATATAGATATATATATTCATATAACATATACATAGTACATAAATATTATATATTTATTTTTTTTTTATTATATATATATATATATTATATATATTATATAGTTTTATATATCATATATATATATATATATATATATATATATATATATATATATATATATATATATATATATATATATATATATCATTATATATATATTATATATAATTATATATATGTATATTACACACACTCACACACACATATCTTATTATCTATATATATTTTATATATATATATATTTATATTTATATATAACATATATAGACATTATACTATATAACCTTCATTTACTTTTATATATATTATTTATATATATATATATATATATATATTTATATATATATGCTTATACATATATATATCATATATTACCTTTACTTGTAGTCCAGTGACGCTATATATATGTACTATATAGGTCGTGGTTGAGAGTTGAAGTTTATTGCGCTTGTTGATTTGATTGATTGATTTGGATCATTTGCTTAAGGTGAGTTCATAGCCTCGCATTAAATTCTTTTAAATGTTTTTAAACCCGCGAGGGGGATACATGTTTGTTTTATAAATCGAACACATATGATTTTATGGTATGCTGACCCTGATTATGAGATTGTTTCGCATCCATAAGTAGCTATTGTCGAAGTCCTTTTATTTCATAAACTGTTAATTACTTGTTGGAGGTAAACGCTAAAAAATTTTACATTAAATAGATCTATTGGGTTGACAAACTGTCCTGGGGTTTGAAATCCTTGTTGACACCATGTCAAACGGACATTTTGTTATTAGAAATTAGTAGGTATATGACAATAATACCTTGTTTGGGGCACCTTTTAGCATATGAAATACCATACGTTTTGTTAACGTTCGGTGTCATGAGCTTATTGCGTGAAAGAAAGGAAGTTGTTATACATTGCATTTGTTGCTTTGTTTTCCCAAGAACTAATAATGTGTTCAAAGGTTTTTACTTATTGATTAATTTAAACTCTATGAATTTTACTCAACTTTGTTGTTGATGTTTTAAACATGTTTTATCCTAGGTAACCAAGGCCGAAGTCAACGATGGCGTGGAGGTGTCGTGCATGTGGTGATGGATTTTATGGAAAGACTTCTTGTGTGTTCCGGTCTTTCAAAAACAATATCTCATGTGGTGTTTAAAACAATGTCTTTTATTTGAAAACAATTTGTTTTTCATGGTTTGTAATAGACGGTGGTTACGATTCCGTGGGACCTAAATACACTTTTAACTCTGAATATTTATGGAACACATGTTTGGTAAACGTCTTATTTGAGTCGTTTTATATTATCGTGGTGACGGATACTGTTTAGTAACACCAAATGGCTAATTTCTGTTGCGCAATCCGATGCCCCTCGGGGCGGGTGTTACACTGGAGTTCAAAGTAACAAGATTGTATTGCGATGTCTACTGCTGAGGCTGAATATGTTTCCCTGTCTGCCTGCTGTGCACAAGTTATTTGGATGCGTACACAACTGCTAGACTATGGATACAAGAACAACCGGATTCCGATGTATTGTGATTCCAAGAGTGTCATTGTTATCTCATGCAATCCGGTTCAGCATTCAAAGACAAATCACATAGACATTTGGTATCATTTTATTAAGGAACATGTTGAGAAGGGTACTGTGGAACTTTACTTTATCGGCACAGAATACCAACTTGCGGGTCTATTTACTAAAGCTCTTCCTAAAGAACGCTTTGAGTATTTGGTTCATCGCATTGGTATGAGATGTATGACTCCAACTCAGTTGGAATGTCTGACAAAGTTATCTTCTTGAAAAGATCATACATCAAAAACATGTAAATAAATTTTCCAAAAACAAAACAAAAATTGCAAAACTTCAAAAATACAAAAAGATTTGTCATATTAAAAAAAATAATAATTTAAAGATCACCTAATCTGAGGGGGAATTCTTGCAAAATTTCATTCTTATACATCATTTCTGAAATTAAATAAAAACAATGATCTCTAAAATAAATTGACTTTGAAAAATGATATATTTTCGAGGGGGAGTTTTTAATTTAGAAATTTAAATTGGACTTTGAAAAACAAAAATCTTTATTTTTCGGACTAAGTGTTTAGCATGATTTCATTCCAAGGGGGAGTTTATGATAATATTGGTCAAATTTTGAAAAGTCATCATTACTCGAGGGGGAGTTTTTGAAAATTTCAAATCAAAATTCGGAAAATAAATGAGTTAAATCGAAAAAGGAAAACTACAGGGGCTGAAACTGTCGTTCCTCAAACTTTGATATTCGGTCACTATATAAGGAGGAAAATGTTTATTTTTA
>BQNB010135485.1:0-16652 GCA_026074375.1 Tanacetum coccineum | reverse complement strand
TTATTACTTTGATCCGTTTTGAAAAATATTTTTAAAACTAAAACTAGATATCATTACATTTCATTTTTGCTTGAGTATTTCGGATGAAATATTCAAGTTGCAACCCCACTTTCATGAGCATAAGAAAAATACTTAACTAACTTACTTAATTCCTATGATATTAAGGTTATGCAAGAGTTGATATATTAAACACAAAGAAAAAGGTGTACGATGCCTAGGATAATCTTCATTAGGCGAAAACATGGAATAGACAAACAAAAGAGCAACTAGCATGGCAAACAAGAACTTATGAATCAAAAACAAGCAAACAAAACCACAATATGAAAACAAGGAAAACAAGTAGACATTCTACTAGCATACTTGGTCTTATTCTCAAGATTTTGTAAAAGAATTGAGATGAAGCGAGAAGTTGACAAAGCAAATTCAAAGGAAGAGATATATGCCTATTTGAGGTGCACGAGATCTAGCATAAGCCCTATTGTGCAAAAACATGAAGACGACAAATACACACAAGTATCATGGCATCTCAAATAACAAGATCACATATATGAAGCAAAGAGTATATAGAACTAAATAAGATGAAACAAGTAATCATATAGCATATCACACATTATATTTATATTATTATGAGATGACAAAACATTTATGGAAATTCGTTTTTGACAAAGATATGAGTTAACCCAAACACTCCTTTAGAAACCATATTATTTTCTTTAAGCATCTAAATTGACATACAAGCGGGGAAACAAACAAGACACGGTTGACATTTACATTTCAAAAATAAGCAAGCTCAAATACAATGAGAGATAGGCATACAATCAATATATACAAGCAATGCAAACAAGAGCAACTAATCGTATACCGTATCATACGAAAAAAAATCCGCCTTGTGTTTGAGTATGACGATGTATACTAACTTGATTAATGACCAAAATACTTTAATTTTAAAGAGGAATGTGTTAATGTTCAAAGGATACCAATCCAAGTTGCCCGACTCAAAAGTTTGAGTTTACGAAATTTGAAATTTTGGACACTTTGGGGTATTTTGAAATTTAGATTTACTTAAACCTATATTCAGTTCCTCTAACTAATTCTATTAGAAAGTAGACTCAATTATCTTCGAAACGGTAGGTGGCATGACTCGTACGGATTTACGGTTTGTATTTTATGACTTTTTGAAGTTGACAAAAATTTTTGCAAAACCTTCTGTAGAACCGGCTAGCCGGTGCTGTTCCTACAAAGGCACCGGCTTGTTGTCGAACAGAACCGGCTGGTCTGATCGCTTTTTCAAAAAACTCATATTTGACCTTCCGACGAGAATGGTATAACACTTTGGTAGCTTTAAAGGTAAGTAATATGACAAATTTTCTTTGATCGGAACGGGAGTAGGCACAAAAGCTTTCATCATGTTTTTCATCTCATTCATTTCATTCCTAAAGGTCAAGGTCATCTTATCCTCTAATGCTGCTGCCATTTGTTGAAACTCAAAGTTAGATGATGAATTAGATGAGGGAGGAGCATTCGTAAACTTCACATCGCATCCACACGGGTTCCTTGAGCATCTAACTTTGGCTTTGTTCTCTATGATTTGTAGCCCTTCGTTTGGACTTTTGTAGAGAAAATTTCGCACCGTCAAAAAGGCAGAAATTTAAGAGAATCTTGGTCATATATAGCTCAAGTAATTATTAATGTTATCAATTGGTGCATGAGTGAAAAACCATGGTGAGGACACTTCCTTAGAAGTTCCTTGAAACGCTCCCAAGCTTCCGAAAAGATTCTCTTGAGCAAATTTGACGAAAATTCGTAATTTCGTTCCAAAAGATTGGTGGTTTTTAGAAGGTGGGAAAAAAAGAAAAAGCTGAATGAACTTAGAAACTAAGTCATCCCATGTGAGAATGGAATTTGGGGGTTCTTTTTCTAGCCACGTTTTGGCTACCCCATCAAGTGAAAATGGAAAGAGAAGAAGTTTGATGGTGGTGTTAGGTACATCCGGGTACCTTTGATTGTTCGTAATGCTCTCGAAATGACGGATATGAGCATGAGGCTCCTCATCATTACCTCCTCGAAAAATTCGGTTTTGAACCAAATTAATGAGGGAGGATTTAAGTTCAAAGTTTTGAGCATTTATGATTGGTACAACTATAGCACTTTCAAAAACCCCCACGGTGTGACTTTTTGGAGTTGCTCGGCCATAGGTCTGTCATTCGGCCATTGGAATCGGATCCAAATTGAGAGGGATTGCCTCTTGTCGGTGTCGAGATCGTCGACTATTACGTCTTCTTGGAATAGTATATTCCAAGGAGGAGCGAGTGCGCATGCACTAGTGAAAATAACAAAGAAGAATTTGAGATTAAGAAGATTATTTTTGGGGAGAATTACAATTTTTTAGTTTTTAATAAGAATGAAAACAAAAATATTTTTGGTAATCGATTATTACAAGCTTCACGATAAGTCTCTAAGGATACGCACAAGTGAGCGGAAAAGCTTAGCGAGCCGCAATGACTGCTTAGAGAATAGCTATCACTTCTCCCTAAACTCAACCCTTTTAGTTTGTAAACTTAAAGGTCCGTCGTACCTTCTATCTCTCTATTACTTACGATTTATTTTGTTGTTAATTGAATGGTTTTAAGATGGATATCTAGTATCCAAATGTTTATTTATTTTATTTTTTTACTAATTCGATAGGAATCGAATTAATGAACTTTTATATTATGTAGAAAAATAGCAATAACTTCCAAAGGAATGATCTTCTTCGGAAACTCATAAACTTCGACGAATATTCTTCAACAATCGTTCACGACTTCCCCGGCAACGGCGCCAAAATTTGGTTGTAGTCAAATTTATATACGTAAAGAGTTATTAAATCTCGTAAGAATTCTTTGCCAAAATACTTCTCAACCAAGAGAAATATAAGGTAGAAATCTCACAAAATAAAACACAATTTGTATATTTTTATCCGGGAAGTACTTATCCTCGGGTCGTGTCCCAACGAAAGTCGGTGAATTAGAATTTAAATAAAATAATTCGGATTCCACTTTAGAATGATAAAAGACTTTTGATTGTTGATTATAACTACAAATTTAAATAGCAAGAAAATAAAGAACAAATAACTAGCACGAAATTTAAATGCACAAATACGTAATAAACGCGAGCTAAAACTGAAATTTAAAAACTAAGACACGAATTTTAACAAATTTTATATCTAAAAATCAAAAATTTAAAATGAAAATTTTAGGAAAAAGAATTAGAATTTTTTATGTATTTTTGAATTTTTTATGATTTTTTAAAGATTTAATGATTTAACAAAAATAAACTTTTTCTAAAAATTAACACTAAAATTTTTCTTTTATTTTTCAAAAATACTAGATTTAAAATGAAAATTAATGCAAAAAGAATTAGAATTTTTCAACTATTTTTCTATTTTTTATGATTTTTATAAGAAAAAGTAATCACTAAAATCTATTTTAATTTCTAGAAAATACAAAGTTAATGAGAAAAATATAGAAAAATGGTTTTTAGAAACTAATTAAGTGCAGAAATTTAATAGAACAAAAAGCCCCAATTTTTATTAACTAATTGACACTTAATTTGACCAATTAAAAACTAAACCCTAAATTTATAAAACTAAAAACTAAAATATTAAAACTAATTAATTTCTTATAAAAGACAGGGTAGAAAATGAAATACAGGAAAGATAAGGGTAGGCGGGCGAATTTTGGAAATTTTACACTATAGTGAAAACGATTAACCCTATACTTTGAGAAAAATACCAAACAAACCCTACGCTAGCAGCTTATTTTGCTTATTTAAAAAGTGATTTTCAGACAAAACTTAAAACTACAAAGTTACTCAACAGCTTATTCTAAACAACTTTAATAAAGGCAACTTCAACTTTAGACCAAAGAATAAGCTGGAAAATAAGCTGTAAGTTTCTGTCACAGAAAGTGCTTGTTTTCTAAGCTTTTTAGATTTTTTGCTTATTGTGAGCTTAAAACTTGATGAAAATTAAAACTAAAAGAGGCTTATTCTAGATTAAGATGTGTATTAAAGGATTCTAAACTAATATTAACCTGTTGTTAACAATTTTAGAAAGAAAACTAAGATGGAAAAATGCAAAGTCTATTGAAACAGTTTTTAGAGCTTTTTTCACTTAAGCTTAACAGCTTATTTTTGGACCTTAGGTGCTGATATTTTGGAAATAAGCTACTCTAATTATCTAAAATCTACCTAGGTATAAGGCTTTTGCAAAATTTTCATAGAAATAGAAAATATCAAAGAGTAAAATGAAAGATCTATGCTGATATGCTGTGCTTGCTGGTGCAATTGGCAGCTGGTGCAGTGTGCAAGGCACAAAGATGTAGGATAGAATTTTAAAGCTAACTTGTAACTAAATGGATCTAAGTTAACACTCAACAACCTTGAACTCTAAGATGCTTTTAAAATCTTAAAATCTAAGACTTACACATTTTGAAAATGTGCCCTGGTGCTGGCAATGAATTTTAACTCCCAAACTTTTAAATTCTAAACTCTAACTTTTAAAAACTGTTTAAAAACTTGAATTATGCCCTAACTCAACTAGGTAGAAAGATTTGACATAGTAAGATTGACTTTAAAAGTCTAATTTGGCTTAACCCAAACACTCCTTTATGTAACCTGTCAAAAACAATTTGGCACTTAAAATCTTTTTAAAACTAAAACAGATTAAACCTAATATCTACTTCTAATAAAATTGACTTAATACAACTAATTAACCTGTAAAATGCCTAGCTTATTAGTAATAATAAGCTAGTTTCTCTATGAGCTTATACTATCACTTATGAAAGAATTTCTTGAGAAATGAAACCTAACTTGCTTTCAAACTAGAACAGAACAAAATTAATTCATCTATAAGATACTTAAACTAAATGAAACAGAATTAGTCATGAACATTCAAAGGATTAAGCAAAATGTAATAAGCCATGAATCAGCTTAAATGAAATTTAGAAAGAGGAACCTGAAATTGAAGAGCCTTCACACTTAAGCTATCCAAGTGTAGAGGCTTAAGTGTTCCTAGATGGCACCATGCCTCTAAACCAGCTTAATAAGCTAAATGAGCTTATTAGAGCTTAATACTCTTTGTAGCTTCCAAAATTGAGCACAAACACTCAAGTGATCATGACTTGACTGATGGAACCATGCCTCTAAACCTGCTTAATAAGCTATAATTAGCTTATTAGAGTTAATTACTCCTTGTAAGCTTCCAAAAAATTGAGCACAAAACATCAAGTGATCATGGCCTGACTAAAAGTGATTAATAGTGAGTAAATGAAAGTCTAAAGCAGGATTTAAACTGAATTACGAGCTTATGAAAGTATTAAGCTTAATTAGCTTATTTGAGCTTATTTGATGAAAAAGAGCTTAGAATTGCAAACAAATAACCAAAAACAGGAAGATTGACATTTGATAGCTAAAAAGATGTAGTACTCAATGAGAGTGTGTCTGATCCTTTGCTTATGATAACGCATGAAGGCTTGTCACGTGTAGAGAGAGTATGAGAACTAAGGGGTGTCGAGAGATTACGATGAAAACTAGTAGTTGAGATCTAGCACTCTCTATGAGAAACGTTGTAAAAGTAGATTGTGTTGAGTGAGATTCAGCGATAGTTAGAATTTTAAGACATAAAAACACATGAAAAATGGATGTCCTAATCCACTCCTAATTATAGAGGAGAGGTGAAGAGGGGGCTAAGATTTTAGAGTGATCCATTGAATTCAATCGGATTCGCATATCTGTGGTGAGATTTTTACAGCCGTTTGATCCATTGGGTGAGGTGTCTTGGCAATAGGGATAGTGCCATCGTGTTTGTTTGTGATTGGAGGGGAGTGTATGAACCGGATTGAGGGATTATATATGGTGCCGGGGGTGGGAAATTTGAGATTTGGTCTGCGGGGAATTATCGTGGCGGGAAATGTTGTTACTGGTCTGTTAGGCAGTTGCTGATATAAGCGGTGGGTATTGTTTGAATATTTGGAGGATTGACAAAAATGAGTCCTTGTCTTCCATTGTCCCGCCCATTTGTAGTTATAAAGTAGTTCTGAAATTGCAAATTTCACCCCTCGTGCTGGTTATACTTCTTTTTCTTCTTTATGAAAAATAGTTTCTTCTTTTGCCAACTTTAGCCCTTGAATCTTTAAAAACTATCATAAGCCCTTGGAAACTTTGCACACTCTGACATAACTAGCCCCTTGACTTTATTTTGAAGGTTCCCTTAGACTTCATTGTTTTTTCTTTGACGTGTCGGAGCTGATCCGGCTGTGATCTCTGGCTGTTTACTAACTCTTGCTCTTGATCTTTGTTTTTTCCACCGTTTTGTTGGTTGTTTGATCGTTTTGCTTCTTTTTGTACTTTTCCAATTCCTTTCTGCACAATGGTCATAAGACACAATTTTCTATTCTTGTTGGCATTTTTAATGGCTTTTATTAGGACAAAATTCCGCGGTAAATTAGTATACAATTAGCAAATATTATGTGACAAAAAGTAAATGGGACCATCTTTTAGCATGTATTTTTGTGTTTTGAGAGTAAGTGATAATGTGCAGACGAGCCTCGCATCCCCAGTTGCTTCCGTTACCCTGAAACATTTAATGTTTCATTTCCCTAGGGGATACTAAACTATCTTCGCGGCACACACAATGTTGCTTGGTTACTTTGCCACAAATATACCAATTATAGCTTCGAAACTACCAAGTTCTACGGCATAAATTTAATGTAGAATGGTGTGTTCAGGATATTTAATGTGCAACAATAAGAGATACGTGTTTAACCCAATTATTCGAGGTCGGACAAGTTCAACTCACCGGTCCAGAAATGGTCCATGAGACAACTGAGAAGGTCATCCAGATCAAACAAAGAATGCAAGCCACTCGTAACCGACAAAAGAGTTACGCCGACTTAAATCATAAGCCGATGGAGTTCCAAGTTGAGGATAGAGTGATGCTCAAAGTTTCACCTTGGAAAGGGGTCGTACGTTTTGGAAAAAGGGGAAAGTTAAACCCTAGATATGTTGGACCTTTCAAGGTGCTAGAAAAGGTTGGATCCGTTGCTTACAAGCTTGAGCTTCCTTAAGAGTTGAGCAAAGTTCACAATACATTTCATGTATCCAACCTAAAGAAATGTTATTCTGACGAACCATTAGCCGTTCCATCGGAAGGACTCCATGTGGATGACAAACTCCGTTTTATGGAAGAACCTGTAGAGATCATGGATCGAGAAGTCAAACGGTTGAAGCAAAGCCGTATCCTAATTGTCAAGGTTTGATGGAACTCAAGAAGAGGTCCTGAGTTCACATGGGAACACGAAGACCGATTTCAAAAGAAGTATCTGCATCTCTTCACTAAACCCGTACCTTCATCAAGTATTACAACTTGAGCCTTGAGGACAAGGCTCTTCAAACGGGTGGAGACTGTAACATTTCTTATTTTTAGGTCATTTACGACTTCATTTATTCCATTATTTATTTTTAGGCTTTTGCGCGTTTACTTTTAATTATTATCGTATAGTTAAATCGCGTAAACTAAAAATCATCATTCAACGTAAACGGACACCAAACAAATAGAAGTTTACATCAAACAAGTGTTATATGATTATTAAGAGTATAATTTATAACTTTTTATAATTTATTTTTATTGGTTACGTAAAACGATTACGTTTCACAATAAAATACATTTAGGCATACCCGGAAGTACCTATACCCATCCATACTTAAACAAATACCCACTTTTATACCCAATACCCAAAATTTAATCAACTCTTCACACTTATTCATCACACAACCGGATATACAAGTAAACATAACAAATTAAACCCTTTAACCTTAAATAAATCACTTCACCTTTGTACTAAACCTTACACATAAGTACCTTCATCCCATATACCAAGTAATTAGCACCTCACTCTTACAAATGGTACCTTAAACCACTCTTAGACCATAGTTTTAGTTACTTGTTTTCATAATACATCTTGTTATATAAGGAAGTCCTAAGCATTTTAACACACACTCTTTCATAATTCACAAGTAAACTTTCACATACTCCTCTCCATTTCCATACTCTAACCCACGACTCACATTTCACCAATTAGGGTTGTTATAGTTTGATTTCTAGCAAAGATACAAGTGTTCTAGCATTCATTCCAAGTATATCTAAGGTTACTCAAGGGTATTTCAAGCTTGGATTTGGGTTTAACAAGGATTAATCAAGAAAACATATTTAGGGTTTTCTTGATTAGGGTTTTGAATTTGAAAGCATTGCTAGTAGTTTTATCATGTGTTCATCATCCTACATCTCTTCTATAAGGTCCATTTAAACCCTAAGCATTTCATTGTTCATTTACACATGTTTTTCATGCTTGTTATATATGTTAAACACCACCTAGGTTCATTTTTATGATTTATGGAATATTACAAAGATATATATAATTCGAATTTTATATTATTGTTGGTGAAATGATACTTAAAATGGAAGTAAACATTCTATATAAGTGTAAATTAATTTATAAGTTTAGTTTGTAAATTAATTTGTATTGAAAGTTTTATTTACAAAAGTTATGTACAAAGATCATAAGGACTTGCCATACTTGGACATATTCATGGACATATTATAGAGGACTTAAAATATATCAAGTTATGCTATTTAATAAGTTAGAGGACTTGTAATGGTTTAGCAAAGTGAAAAGTATATAAAACAAGTGTATAAAATAAATCATGTACAAACATAAGAACCTACTGTTTGAATTCGTGTATAAGGGTATACATTTTATATTTTATTCAATTAGTACTTATCACAAGGATCGTAAGCATATAAGAAACTTGAAAAACCGAGCAATAACGAAGGAGATATGACATTTTTAAGTTTACAATAATTAAATGTATAAAAGTATTTTTATAAAAGTTATTTTATAAAAATATTCACTATTTTAGATCTGACATATTAAGGGAGATATTTTATAAAGATAGTACTTTTCATGACGAATCCAAACTTAAAAACCGATTTAAAATGAAGGTGATACGTTATTTACAAGTTTAAGTTAAAAAGTATTTTTATAAAAGTAAATTTATAAAAATAGGTACTGTGCACGACAGTACTTACTATTGGAAAATAATTTTGTTCATAACTGAGCTTTTAATACGATGACTTGGACATAGGAATCACTTAAAACCAAATTAAACGTAGAATATAATTAAAATACGATTTCCAATAATTAATGTTATTAAAAGTTATTTTTAATAATCTTTTCACTTATGTTATGTCATAACAGTACCAAACCAGATTATAAATTTAAAATTTGATTAGACTTTTCAAATACGTATCCATACATATAAAGAACAAGCGAAACAGATTAAATATGAGTAAGTTATGACTTTTGGAAGGTTAAGACGATTAATTATATAAAAGTAGTTTTATATAATTTTATAAAAACAATTAGAACTACTATTCATCAGGGGCATAAATATTATAAATATAATATTTTGATAGATTTTCTTAATACAAAACCGTGGACATAAGAAACACTTGAAACGGAGTTAAAACGATAAAGATACGAGGTTTATAAAACCGTATGCACTATCTTCACTTTTGTGCACTATTTTATAAAAACAATTAAACCAATTCTATAATATAATTATATAGTCAATAATGATATTAAAACATGTATTATTAACAAACAGTCAATTATGAGACGAAAACCATACTTTATCTTACGGATACAAATACAAACACCTTTATTAAATAAAGTACGGTTTAAACATTGTTTTGACATTTTAAACTAAACAAAAAATATTAGGTGGTGGTGTAAATATGTAACTTGTGATGTAGTATTATTAAGTACATTGCGGCCTATATTTAATTAGGTTGCATTCGATCTTATCTGTGACATTTCCATTCACTTGATTCATATACATCAGTTTATTCACTAAGGTGAGTTCATAGCCCCATGTTTTACTATATCAATGATTTACAACTTTTGGGGTGAGAAAGATGCATTGTTTTACAAATTAGACACAAGTGTACATTTTATGATGATTACGTGTTCGCCTAAGTGGCGATAACCCACTGTGCCCATTATCATGAACTGTCAATTACTTTGTGTGAGCGCGAATGTTATAAATAGATCTATTTGGGATTGACATCCCCATCCGGGTGAGTAGCTCTCACTGGTGTCACGGAGTGAACCAACGGATGTATACCATGTCGGATTTGGGATGTTTAGGGTTGAACATCATCACGGGCAATGTGGCAATATTTATATTGCATTCATACATGTCGAGCTTCAGTGTCATGAACTTAGGGAAACGTAAATACATTTTGTGATGGGTGTACAGGTTGCATAATCACGAGGAAATCTTGCGGTCCTACATTATATTTACATAAACCTATGAATTCACCAACTTTATGTTGATGTTTTAAAGCATGTTTTCTCAGGTCAATGAGGCACGAGGTGCTAAGGATACATTGGGGATACTCTTTTGGGGAGTCATGCATAAAAGATTTGGAGTCATTACATCTAGGGATATTTGTTTTGATCTAAAATACTTGTCATCAAATGTTGAACAATTTAAGCCGTTATGCTTTGTATCAAACAATTTCAATAAATCCAATGTATCGTATTTTTAAACGACTCTTTTAGAGGTCGTTCTCATATCTTGTGCTATTGATCTATGAAGTAACGCTCCTGGGCACATTATTCCGCTGCGACCCTAATTGGGGGTGTTACACTTCTTGTTAGCGGTGTGCACGTAAGGCTCTAGAAAACTAGCTATTTGATCTTTATGTCATAGCGAAGACATCTAGGGAAATGTGGTTAGGTTAAAGGATACTTGTGATTTGATCTTCATATCTAGATCACCTTTGGGTGGATTCCAAATTAAGTATTTATTGCGCGTGATTAATTATTAGGAAGGAGCGTGTCAGACAAGTAATACCCGACTAGTTTTTCAAGTAGAATGCAGACTTGACCAACCTGCTGCAGATTAGGGGAATACTTACACATTACACTAACGAGGGTGACATACAATAGAATTAGAGAGAGCAACTAGGGAGTAGTGCATGATTAGGTAAACAAGTTTGTTTAATAATATGAGTTCCACAACAATTTACTTTTCTGTGTAATTAGATTAGATTTTAGGAGTAGTTATTAGTTTAATCAATCCGCTCTTCAAAACCCGAGATTGTTACTTGCTTTTTAAAAATCATAAAAATACAAAAATACTCTTCCCTCAATCTTTAGACCTTAGTAACGTACAATTTGAGCCTACCTAAACTATTCCCCTAGAGAACGATAATAACCCCCCGAGTCTTGCCTATAATATACTACAACGGTTAGGTACTCTGCCAAGGAGGGTTGTAAAACTTTTGTGTTTACAACAGTTCTCATTAAGTTTTTGGCATCGTTGTCGAGGAATAGTCTAGGTTTCAGATTCTACTTAGCTTAGGTCTACTCATTAGATTCCTATCAAGTGAGATTTTGCTTTTTCTTTTTAGGTTAGCTTTCTTGTAGTATATCAATTTCTTTATTCCCTTTGTTTTGTAAAACCTTTCTTTTCATTAACCACCATGGGAGACAAAAATCAACCCTATACTTTAGGAGATTATTCCCAACCACACCACGAGGGCTATCGAAACACCATTGAACTCCTTGAAGGAGACAATGTTGTGCCTCTACGATCCGACACCATCTGATTCGTGCAAAACAGATGTGCATTCTACGGACTCCAGTCTGAAGATCCAAACCAACACCTTAAGAATTTTCTAAAACTTGTGGACTTACTTGACCTAAGTGTTGAAAATAGGGATAGGATGCGACTGAATTTATTTCAATTTTCCCTTTGCGATCAAGCTAGCAATTAGCTTGAATGTCTACTCGCAAGATCTATCTCCACTTGGGAGGATCTCAGTACTCGTTTCCTTGCTCGGTTTTTCCCACTAGGGAGAACTAATAAACTCATAAATGATGTCTTGATGTTCCAACAACATCATGATGAATCTCTTTCCGAAGCATGGATTCATTTCAAGGACTTACTTCAAAAAGTCTCTCATCATGGCATCGATCTTTGGCTCCAAGCCCAAATATTTTATGCCCATGTTTGTTAATATAAATTAACCGATAAAACATTTATTTTTATTTTACAATTTTGTTATGTTTTGTTAATAACAGCTCATTAAACCATATTAAGTAAACTATCTAAATCACATACATTTCGTATAACACCCCCATTTTTGACATATAGCAGCGAAAGCTAATCTGGGGTATTATTTAATAGTACAACAGTCAAAATCATAGAAAACGACTCAAAAGAGACGTTTTTAAAAGATAAGTTATCCTTCATTATTTCATCAGAGTTTTTACAAACATAGGTCCCAAAATTTACATGAAAACATAAAGTTTGAATGATAACAATTTAGCCACCTTCAAGTCTGTGCCACTCCATGCCATAAGTTGCTCAGTTACCTGAGATAAACATGCTAAAAAGTCCACACAAAGGTTGAGTGAAATTCATAGGTTTATAGTAAACAGTTTGAATACAAGTTCAATAGTGGGTTACGTTGTTATACACCCATAAGTGTAATAATTGCAATGAGTACAATTATTATAGAAAATAGTATTATTGCCCTAAGCTCATGCACCGAGACCTTGAGATAATCAATAATCACAATAAGTTGCCCTAACGGGTGCCTTTGACAAACACCCGCATAGTGTTTCAAATGAAGTGCGTTTGGTTACCAGAAAGTATAGGTACACCAATAGGGAAGCTCAGTCCCAAATAGATCTATTCACAGCATTCGCGCTTACTCTGAAAAGTAATTAATTGTTCATGATAGTGGGGTCTTAATGGCAAAAAGTAAGGACTTAGGAAATAACATATCAGGATAGCATACAGTTGGAAAAATACTCGTATTCATGGTTTATAGCATGTATCCCCCTTGCGGGTTTATGAAAATATTAGAATATTTAAAATGCGAGGCTATGAACTCACCTTAACAGTACAGGGAAATATGACTGATGGCAAAAGTATATGAAATGAAAGTAACGACTTCGTCACGCAACCTGGGGTAATATGTCAAGTCTTAGTGTGATGGTTTATGTTTCAAAAGTTATAAAGTTTAACGTATTACTTTGATTTATTAATTTATGGAAATATTGTATCACTGTTCGGGCCATCATAATTCAGAGGTCATGTAGTAAACGTTTGAGGAGCCGGGACGCTTTAAATCGTAAATCCAGCAAACTCGTCAAAACGTATACCCAAATGAAACTCCTTACGTGAAGCTCCCTAGTAACGTGATACGATAATATTTTAAGTTTCTTCAAAAGTTAGTCGATGATAAATTACGTTAAATATATAACGTAATTGTTTTATAATGCGCCGATTGATGATTAAAAACGATTAATGTGTCAGGTTTTAATAAAATTCAGTTTTATAATATTAATATATAATTTTATAATTTATAAAAAAAATTATATTTTATATTTTCAAGTTTGCAAAAATGGCAATATATACCCTTGGTTTATAAACTTTTACAAGTTTAGTCCTTTATATATAAAGTATATATAATTTAAACCTTTAACTTTAGAACTTGGCAAAATAGGTCCTTATAGTTATAACTTTAGAATAATGACATTTTCAGCCCCTCTAGTTATAAATTTCAGAAAGTTACGATATATACCCCTATGCATGAAAACATTTGCAAATCAAGTCCAAAAAGCCATGCAAGCTTATTTTAGGGTTCCAAATGATATTTGCAGGTTATAGCTTATTAGAATAAGCTAAAATAAGATGTTCTAATGTAACAAAAGTTTAGAAAAAGGATTCGTTAGCTAGAAAATTAAAACGGGTCATTTTTAGGGTTTTAATAAAAAATGCATGGGTTTGAGGATTCAAGGCTTTAACAAGAGTTCATATATGATCTTAAGAGTATTATGAACATTCTAATACAGATTATAAGCTTATTGAACAAGATTTTGAGCTTACTTGAGCTAAAATGGGTCAAAATGGGGTTTTCGGGTTCGTACGCCTAGTAACGACTTCAAGAGCTTCTTTTTCTTGGTTCTTGGCTTCTATTCTGAGCTTAGGGACTTCACTTGATCCTTCTTGGTCTGAGTTAGAACTCCATTTGAGTGGTGATAAGTTTTTGAGGTGTGATTTGAATGAATGGGGTGTTCGGCTATTTATAGGGCTCGAATGGCTTAGTGCCCAAGTTTTTGATGTTTGATTAGTGTCAAAGCTATCTTAGGTGATTCATGGGAGCTAGTATGATGAGTCTTGAGAGCTAGAAGAGTAGGATTGAATGGTGGAAGGATGTGGAGGGTGTATGAGGGTTCGGCTACAAAGGGGTGACAAGGAGGTGATGGAGGTGCTTGTAAGGTGCTTGTGTGGCTGCTAGTGAGGTCATGGTGAGGTAATAGTGGTGCTAGGGTGCTAGGTTGGGTTTAAAATGGGTCAAAATAAAAGAAAAGGGGTGTCGGGTTGGATTTAGTTTCGGCTTAGGGTTTTGGACTTTAAATTCGTGGATTAGGGTTAGGATTAGGGATAGATTAGGGTTTAGGATTAAGATTAGTGTTAGGATTAGGGTTTAGGATTAAAGTTTAGGGCTTAGTTTTAAGGTTTAGGGTTTTGTTTTAGGTTTAAAGTGAAATTAGGGTTTTAGGGTTTCGTTTAGGGTTTAGGGTTTTAGATTAGAGTTTTAGGACGAATTAAGGTTTAGATTTAGGGTTTAGAAGTCATGCATTAAGTGCTTGTACCTTGTGCTAAAGTGGTGGTAAAGTTTAAACATGATTTAGGAGCTTAAATGACCTAATTAGGTTTTTAGGCATGATTAGCTTGTACATTGTGCTTTAGAAAGTTGTAACTTGATTCAGGAGGGAAAAGATATTCAAATGTGGTGCATTGTACACTTGTACACATGTTTGAAGGCTTGCACATTCATTTTATATGTATACATTACATATAATTAGGGTTTTGATGTAAACGTTAACGTTTAATGCTTGTTTTGATATAACGTTTTGAAAAGTACGTTAAATGAATAATGTACTTAGTAAAAATGATATTAAGATATAGACTTGACATATTAGGATGTTTACATGATATAAACATAGATAGAGATGGCATTGGTAGAGGTTGCGTGAGCTCGTTTACTTTAGAGATGCAAGTTACGTTGCATAATGAGATAAAGCAAAAATTTCCCTGTAAAAAGGTGGTATATATATAATAGATGGATATTACATTGCATCTAATTTAATAGATGGATATTTACATTGATGAAAATTGCGGGTTGTTATAGTCTCCCTCCCTTAAAAGAAATCTCGTCCCGAGATTTAGTTAGATGCCGGAGTGGTGTTTGAAAACAGATGTGGATACTTGGCACGAATTTGATCTTCGCGTTCCCATGTAAATTCTGGTCCTCTTTTAGAGTTCCATCTTACTTTGACTATAGGAATACGACTTTGTTTTAGTTGCTTGACTTCTCGATCCATAATCTCCACTGGTTCTTCTACAAAGTTGAGTTTGTCATCAAGTCGAAGCTCTTTCATTGGAATGACAAGGGATTCGTCAGATAAGCATTTCTTTAGATTAGAAATGTGGAAAGTATTGTGGACATTACTAAGCTTTTCAGGAAGCTCAAGTTTGTATGCCATTGGGCCAATCCGTTTAAGGATTTTGAATGGTCCAATATACCGGGGGTTAAGCTTTCCTCTTTTTCCAAATCGGATGACACCTTTATGAGGTGATACTTTTAACATAACACGATCTCCAACTTGAAATTCTAAAGGCTTTCGTCTTATATTGGCATAACTTCTTTGCCGGTCTCTTGCAGCTTGCAAGCGTTGTCGAATTTGCACTATCTTTTCAGTGGTTTCATGGATTATTTCTGGTCCTATAAGTTGAATACCTCCAACTTTAGCCCAACAAATAGGTGATCTGCACTTTCGACCATAAAGTGCCTTAAATGGTATTGCCTTGATACTTGCATGGTAACTGTTATTGTATGAGAATTCTACCAATGGTAAGTGTCTTTCCCATCCTTTTCCAAAATCTATAACACAGGCTCTGTTATCCCACTAATTTAATCCATTACACAACAATAATCTTTACCAATAAGCTAGAAAATAATAAGAAAACTTAGAGAGAGAAAGTAGAGAGAGAAACAAAGATGGAATGTTAGATTAGAGAAAAGAGTGGTGAGTTACTAGTGAATGAAAATGTAACCAACACCCTTCACCAAGTGTGGTGAAGGGATATTTATACCCATGCCTTGCTAGCTTGGCACTTAGGCTTTCTAAATGGGCCGGGCTTGGTTTAACTTGGGCTTTGAGCCCGAAACACGGACAATATTAGATTACAATCCAAGCCCGTTGAACCCGACTAGCCTATTATAATACAAGACCTAGTTTGACTTTCTAAGACCGATAACATTCTTGTTTGACTTAATATAATTAAGGCTAACAATCTCCCCCAATGTTGAGGTCTCTTTCTTCAAACTCCTCTGTACCACCGATGACATTGAAGATATGACGTTTGACGTTTATGCTTTGCCTTGTTATGGTCTTGTCTTGTTTGTAATGGCTTTGTTCATCCATGCTTTGTGATCTTGATTTTGAGCCTTTATCTTTTGACTTTGA
>BQNB010135484.1:0-18150 GCA_026074375.1 Tanacetum coccineum | reverse complement strand
TAAGAGCAAACGCGTAAAACCCTAAAAATAAATTGTGCATCACATAATGTCGTACAATGACCTAAAACACGAGGTGTTATAACACATCAAGAAATATCACAAAAATCTCAACTTGGTCTTTTGTACATCACGTGCCATTAAACCAGCCATACCTCCCATCCTTTTGACCAAAGACTTACATGTTTTACTCATCTTGTCTCATGACTTATACATGTATTATTTGACTAGTCATTAGAGTATATAAGGCCTCTACTAGTGAAATACACACACACTTCTCACTTTCAAGGTGTAAAACACACAAAATCTTTCTTCCCCCTCCTCTCTAGCTCACGGTAACCACAAGACCAACACCAAATACATACCAAATTTTATTTAACACATTTACATATATTCCTACAACATATCTAAGATGTCCTAAGAAGATTTAAAGGCTTGGTTAAGTCTTTACAAGTGTTAAGCAAAAAAAATGGAAGATTAGGTTTAGGGTTTCAAGATCTTGCAAGCTTTGGTTTTTAATCTAAAGAAGGGTTTAGATTATATTTCTCATCATCATACATCACCATAAGGTTATCTAAAACCCTTTATGTCTTTACAATTATCATTTTATGCATATATTGGTTCTATATGGCAAAATCACCATTATGATGTTTTTAAGCATGTAAAACATATTTTTGCTTGTGATTATAATTTTATACACTTATTTATGTGTTATGTGGTTAAATATATTATCGTATAATGGCTTGCGGAAAACTTGTGGTATTTTATTAAGTTGAAAAAGTATATAAAACAAGTTTATGTATATGAATACCTAATTCTTATTAAGGGGCTGTTTTGGTTCGAAATCCAAAGCATGGATTTTATGTTTTATAAAAATAGTACGTCTCATGACGATTCCAAAAAGGTAAGAAACTCGAAAAACCGATTTATAACGAAGGAGATACGACGATTACAAGTTTACGATAATTAATACTTTTATAAAAATAATTTTTTAAAAAGTTACGGTTCATCAGGGACTTTATTTTTGGAAAACAATCATAAATAAATAGAACATTTAATTACGAGAACGTGCTCAAAATAATCGCTAAAAACGGAGTTAAAACGAATAAGTTACGACATTTACGAGATTTACGATAACTAAATCTATAAAAATAAATATATAACTGTTATGAACAGTAAAATCACTATTCATCAGAAAAACTCAAATTTTGAAAATGTTATATTTTGATAACTCGTCTTAATACGAAGGCGTGGACGTAAGAAACGAAAGAAACGGACTAAAAACGAGAAAGTTACGCCAGTTTTACTAAAGTATACTTATAAACGTTTTTACTTTATAAATATGATTTCACTAAAACGATTAGATGGTGATGTAGCTATATAGAATTATATGTGGTATTAGTTAATCAAAGTACTATATTACTAGGTAGTTTCATAATGAGGCCTCTTCGGGGTGGCGTATCGACGAGTTGTTGGATTTACGATTTAAAGTGTCCTAGCTCCTCATACGTCACTACATGACCTCTTAATTATGATAGCCCAAACGATAGTATGATGAGCTATACGACCTATAAATAATCAAAGTGTTTAGTACTTATACGACCTATATTGGATTAGGTTGCCTTCGGATTCCTTCGTGACGCATTTTTCTATTGTGAATACTTGTTGATTACCATTCACTCGAGGTGAGTTCGTAGCCTCTTTTTTCTACTACTTGCTTTATTAAATACGAGGGAGTTTACATGCTTGATTTCTTTAGACACAAGTGTTTTCAAAACTGTATGCTATTTCCTGATTACATTTTTGTATAAGTTACCTTATTGCCATTTAAGTCCCCTTTTATCATGAACCGTTAAATACCTGCTGGGTATACGCTAGTGTTATGGATAGATCTATCGGGACTGACCATCCCCGTCTGGGCTGTGGTTTCTAGTTGACCATTGACGCATTTAACATTTGAAGAAAATTCGTAGGATGTTTGGCAACATCTATACTGAGAAATTTCGTAGGATGTTTTTGTAACATCTGTATCCGTGTTGGGGCACAAATCTCGAGTACTGGTTTGTTTATAGTTTATTACGTTAATGTTTGGTGTCATGAGCTTAGGGCAATAATACAAAGTGTTGGATTATCGAATGCGTTTCATAGTCTACTATTACTTAAATCTTGTGGTCCATGCTATTTCTTGATAAACCTATGAATTCACTCAACAATTTTGTTGACGTTTTAGCATGTTTTAATCTCAGCTGCTGAGGTATAAGCTTGGATGGGAGCCGTGATGGATATCAATTAGAGGGATTCTGATTTCTTAAATTCAATGAAACTTTTGTCTTATAAAATCTTAATGTCTTTTTAACAAAACTATGGGACCTAACGTGAAAACTCTGATCTTTTGTAATGACATCATGAAACTTATTTTTAACGTCCATTTAAGGTCGTTTTCTATATCTTGATTTTTGTACTTTGACGTAGCACCCCATTGTTACCTTTCCGCTGCGACCTGATTTTGGGGGTGTTACAGAAGAAAAGAAGGAAGAGTGCATCTGAGCTTGTTGATGCAATGGCAAAGGGAGGAAAATTGACCAGGGAAGGTAAAAGTGTCACTTGCACAAAGTGTGGTTAAGTTGAGCATAACCAAAGAAGTTGTAAAGGTCAAAGAAGTACAAATGTTGGATCTGAGCCTACTTCTTATACTGGAAAGAAGCAAGTCATTCTCAGAATCAAACAGGTTCGTAGGCTGCAAGTGGTTCTCAGCCTGCAAGTTCTTCTCAGCCTGCACAAACTACAATAATTGGTATGGGTTCACCAAAAAGGATAACTAAAGCAAGTGCAAACAGACTTACACCAACAAAACCAACTCAATCTGCTTATTTTATTTGTTTACTTTGTTAAAGTTATGTTATTTTGACTTTTGGTACATAGTTAAATTTCTTTAATCTTTAAGACAATATGTATGGGCTTACCAAACAATGGCAGAAGTACTTTACTTCTTTGTAGATAGTTTAATGCATTTTGAATTTGGTAAATGCATTTGGTGTTAGTTGGTTTACAGTTTAATGCATTTTTCATTTGGTAAATGCTTTTTGATATTAATTTGTTGGTAAATGTAAACCACAACCACTTAAGCCACAAACTTCATTCATTACCATAACAAAACATGTTACAACTTGGGCAAAATACAACTGATTTGCAACCTAAGAACCAACAACTTCTACCAAACTTCTAGCATTACATGTTTCCTAGCTTAAAACCATATAGACAACAAAGAACAACCAACTAAGAACCAACATCTTCTTGACCCTTCGTGCTTCGACACTTTTGTCATGTAATTGTGCTTGTAGGTTGTTCATCGAATTCAAACCCTATTGTACTTGATCTTGTAGGTTGTTCACTGAATTCGAAAGACCATGAATGATTTGCATAGCTCTTACACATATTGGTGAATCATACCAATTGATAATGCCACAGTTCAAACCCTAAATTAAAACTGAAATGTAAATTAGGTCAAATTAGGGGTTTTAAAAGTAAAAGGTAGAATGATAACTTACCATCCTAGCACATCAATAACAACGTCTCCCATGGTTGATTGAAGTCCATGATGTTCGAATTGTAGATGGGGATCCACAATTGTTGTATCTTACCATTTTGTGTGTGTGTTAATTACATTAGTGTTATGAGCAAGAAGAAAGATGAAACAAGAAAGAAGAAAGGGAAAACAAATAAAATGAAAAGCCAAAAAAGGGAAAGGAGGAAATTACCCATCCCTAGTATGGGAGATAACGAAAAAAACTAACGAAAGTTAGTCGGAGGGACCAAACCCGTAACAGGTTGAAACCACAGAGAGGAGACCCGCTAAAAATTCTTGCGAGAGACCATTTGTGAAAAACCCGACAAACACATGGACCATTTAAGTAATTAACTCTTTTTCTTATCATCGAATCCTTTCTCATGCGCAGATGATGTGTAACATTTTGTAAAACATATATAAACTTAAGATGTTTTGACTAGACAACGAAGGAAACTATAAAATTGTAAACCACAAAAGAAAAAGATGCAATGAAAATAAGAATCATCATTAAGAAAGAAAATGAATAACTACATGGATGAAATTTAGATAACAAGCATAATTGAAGTATGTATAGTATAACTTGTCTTACTAATTACTCCTTCCGTCAAATGTTCAGTTTTGACTTTTAAAGTTTTTTTACAACTTTAACCTTAAATATTTTTGTTTTTGTTATATAGTACTTGATGAAAATTATATCAATAAAAAATGCACTTAAAACTCAATTCATTCACATATTTTATATTAAGTATTATATTACACAAAGTCACAAACAGAAATATTTTAGGTCAAAATTGTTAGACGATTAGATTATGGCCCAAACCCGATTGTAAGCTTGTTAGGGTTAGTTAGCTTATTCTCTAAGTAATATTTTATTCTAAATAGAGATCATATCTCATTATGTAATGACACAAAAACACAATTCAACAATATATCTCTTTGCTATTTTACATGGTATCATACCTTTAGGTAAGATCCACTAACAAAAATTGCTATCCTCCGGTCATCGGCTACTTGTCGGTGATCCGGAGGGATCCCGTTTTTTTCGCTTTTTTGTTTTTGTTTATTTAGAATTTTATTTTCATTTCCAATTCATAAACCCTAAACTCTAGCCGTCAAACCAAAAGAAAATATATGTTGAGTTGCATTCGATCAAATATATTTTTTTCTTCATCATCTATTTGTTTTCATTGGCGAAGATCATTGTCGTTGACAACAAAAGTTGGTCAACAAATTGCCGCTCCCTCATAAGGCAAAGCAAGCCATGACGTAAAAAAATGTCACGCAAAAGAGGATGCCGCAAGCAATAAACAACTATGCCGCCAAATACAATTATGATTCCGCTCAAACGAACAAAAAAGAAGATGAGGAAAAGAAGAAACGGCTTTCAACATTCATTCTATTTTGTCCGTCCGGAAGGCTGCCGTTCAAACTGCGGGGGAGTGTTAGACGATTAGATTATGGCCCAAACCCGATTGTAGGCTTGGGTCCATTAGGTTTAGGGTTAGTTAGCTTATTCTCTAAGTAATGTTTTATTATAAATAGAGATCATGTCTCATTATGTAATGACACAAAACATAATTCAATAATACATCTCTTTGCTAATTTAAAAATATTAAAAATGAAAGATTTCAGAACCATGAAGGACTGGGTGGTGCTGTAGTGACCTGGTTTCTATGCTCTTAGGTCTTCTTGACTATTCTAATCTAGTAGACTTTTTTTCTCGTTTCCTATCTAAGGGTATGATTGTTAGTATGCTGAGTATTATTTTGACTCAATGTAATCTGAGTCTTTATTCCAATATGGGTAGGACATGTCTGGTTTTTATGGGTGCAGATTGGATGGCTGTATGTTTGGGTTCAAAGTGTGTTTGGATGGGTAATTTTGCACCTTTTCTAGCACGTTTTGTTCTTTACCTTTGTGTTTCCCATTTCTGGTGGATGCAATATCCTTCCTTTGATACTACTAAGCAGTTCGATATCAAGAATATGGCATTGGTAAGTACTTTTATGCTTCACATTGTATGGATTTCCTAAGATGCCATCACGTTTTTGCCTGATTCAGGATTCTTCCCATTGGGTTTACTGATATGGTTTTTTGTTAGGAGGTGGGATCGTGTGAAGAATGCTACACTGGCTTATTTCCCAGGGGTTTGAAGTTGTATGTTTCTTCTGATGGATTTGTGTTTTGATTGTCACTTGATGGTCTTTTATGCTTTTTGCTTGGTGGTTTTAGCATATGGTGATGTTCCAACGTATACTAGTTGGTCCAAGTGTATGTTGGTGATTCAGAGTATGCTGTTTACCTCAGCAAATATGAGCTTCTTATCATATATTTGGATTCATGGATTTCAGTCTGCTGGGCTTGCTGATGAATTAAGTTTGTTCTTAGTATTTAGCAATGTTTTGAAACCCGGTTCGACCCGGCCGGGTCAACAGTTTGACGGTCCGGCGAAAAAAACGGGTTAATTAAACCGGGTTTTTTTATTTTTCGAAACCCGGTTTGACCCGCAGGGTTTACGGTGACCGGGTCAACCCGTTCTCGAGTCCCGGTTTGACAGGCCGGGGGGGTTTTGTTTTTTTCATTGTTTTTTTATAAATAAATAAGTTTTTTATATATATTTGCAACGTAATTTTTATTGTTACATGTTATATTTGGTAAGTAAATCGTTTTTTTTAGGCTAAATATAAGGTCTATATACTTTATAATAATTATTAATAATTCACACACACACACGATGTGTTTTGTTGGACAGAGATTGGAATTCCATATGCCACAACCATTACTCTTTAGGTACTGCATCAGTATTAACTCAATACTAATCATATAACTAACTATTACTACCAGACTTAACTGTTATACTACCAGTATTAAGTCTGTTACAATCTATTTTCCCAACATCCTCCCCTAACTTGATCTTCACTTGTCGAACTTCAAGTTTCCTTCAAGAAAACATTCTTGATCTTTACTTTAAACACTTTAGCTTTTTCTTGAGGATGTTGTAATTAGAATTCTACAAGTGTAATTTTGGATTTTCAACACTTCAAGTCTTCTCGTTTTATCTTTGCCAGCATACGTATTTCTTCAAAGCTCATTCATGCAATCCATCATATCTCGCAGCAACATGAAATTTATGTTACATCAATTCATAAAAGTTTTAGTCTACATTCTCTCACTTCCAGGTGTGTTAACTCCTGTGAGAGTTGTGATCATTGAAATTTTAAATGGATTTGATGTCTCTTTACCAGTTAGCCATTCATCTGGAGTAGTCAGTCCTTTGGACCACCAGGTAAGGTGCATGTCCATGGTTAACTAATAACCATTTCAACCTCAGTAGACTTGAACATTGGTGAGTTGGAAATACACATATGTGTTTTGCAAGAACCATTACAGCATAAACGGATTTTGATTATGCCTTTACCTGTCAGCGTTTGCTCAGGGCTAGTCAATCCTTTTGTGCACCTTGAAAGGTAAATTCAATGGTGTGGCTGATTAATGTCAAACTCTTTGTACATGAAACTTGGTGAGTTGATATACCATCTACCACTTTTTGGTAAAGTGTCAACCATCTAATATGGATTTGCAATTTGTCTTTACCATAAGCCATAATCTTATGGACTAGTTATGGTTTTTCCACAGCCTTTACCACAAGCCACAATGAAAATTACATTTATATTTTTGCTTGGTGGTTTTAGCATATGGTGATGTTCCAACGTATACTAGTTGGTCCAAGTGTATGTTGGTGATTCAGAGTAAGCTGTTTACCTCAGCAAATATGAGCTTCTTATCATATATTTGGATTCATGGATTTCAGTCTGCTGGGCTTGCTGATGAATTAAGTTTGTTCTTAGTATTTAGTCTTTTATGTATTTGTTACTTTAGCATTGTAAGGAGCATGGGGTATGTCCATTGCCAAGTTTTAGATTTCTGCCAAAGAGCTAAAAAGATTTAGGGAGGTGTCCTAAGCTTTCTCTTTGTGCTTTCTTTGTACAGTTTTTGCCTTTTGGATTTTATTTTATAAAATTTACCTTTCCAAAAAAAAACATAACTAAATACACGTGAAATAAGTAAAGGGTTTTTCTAACTTGTGCCTTAGGGGCACATGTTAAGAAATGTTCACAGCCTGCGTGTCGCCGTCTGAATGACCAACAATTATTGAGTGATTCTCATATCTGGCCCTACAATCATTCATTGGCCACTCAGAAAATGACACACAGACATTAATTTTTCCTTAACATGTGCCCCAAGGGCACAAGTTAGAAAAATCCATAAGTAAAAGAGTGTTGAACTAGTTAAATATTAAATTATTCAAAAACAAAGTATAAGTTTTGGCGTGAAATAGGCTAACCGACAATTGACTAGTTAGTGGAATCTCACTAGGCTGAGCAAAACAAACCAAAAATCGAACCGAATCGACCAAAACTGAACCGACTATTTTTGGTTTGGTTTTTAGTTTTGTATATTTATACTTTTCAGTTTCGGTTTTGTCGGTTCGGTTCGATTTTGGTTCGGGTTAAAACCAAAAAAAATACGCCTAAATTATCTATTCTATTGGGATTTTGTCTGTTCGGTTTGGTTGTGGTTTTTCAAGCTTCGGTTCGGTTTTGGTTCATGTTTTTCCTCTTACTCGATTTTCGGTTTGGTTCGATTTTTGTCGGTTCGGTTCGGTTTTGAACGATGCTCACCCCTAAATCTCACTATGAATTGTTGACGGTGCCCTTTTTATATTCAAGTGAACATGAACAAAATCAGAACACTAATTCATCAGAGGCACATAAATTTTTTTACAAGTTTAAAGGGTTTTTGAATAGGGTTGAGCATAAGCAGGTCTCGGGCAGTTTTTGGCTAAAACCAAACCCCGAACCAAAAGTTATGTTTGTTTTTTTTCGGTTTTTGGTTTTTTGCTGTTAGGTTTTCGGTTTTTTCATTGGAGAACCATATATTCTACTAGATTTAAACCTCTTTCACATATAGTTACCGCATGAATTTAAACAGTTGTCAAATAGGTAAATATGATTATGATGATATTATACTTGTCTCATGGCTTTTTGTGGACTAAAACAAAAATATGAAATGAGACATATTCGACACTAATTTTTTATTGTTAGTTTAAATAATTTAAAGGACTTGTCAATAATTGGTTATATCACAAATTTTGATATCCGAAATTTGCTATGGCCGTTTTATGTTAGACCTATTATTTTAGCTAAGTTTTTTCAATTCAAATATCTAAATTTCGGTTAAAAGTTATTATACACTCCCTCCGTCCCATTTTTATATGTCACACAACGTTTTCTTTTTGGGATCGTCCCAATTTAATGTCCACAGACTGTAAAACTAGATAGGGAAGTTTTGATCAATTTACTATATTACCCTTGGTTTAAATTATATTACAAACTTAAGAAGAACGTTAATTAAATAGCTAAGTGAAAAACTGTCTTTCTGTCAAAAAGTAAGAAAGAGAAAGCTGTAATAAATGCACTTTTCTTAAACTGTGTGTTTTTTGTCGGGGGACAATAATTTTGGGACGGAGGGAGTATATATATATATATATATATATATATATATATATATATGAATACCCAAAATTTCGGATTAAGTAATATTTATGCGACACAAAATTTTAGGACTGGGCTCATTTTGAAAAAATCAAGAATTTTTACAAAAAAATTACATTACACGACAAACATCCATCAGGATTCCGTGAACATCCGAAAACCCCCTAGGTCCGCCCCTGCTAGTGAAGCATTTGAACAATTGGTAGCTAGTTTGTTACTTGGTACAAGACTAGATGTACTTCCGTGTTATAGGTAGAGGTGGGCAAAAAAACCGAAACCGAAACCGAAACCGAAAAAAAACTCGAAACCGAAACCGGTCAACACCGGTTATTGACCCTAACCGGTTCCGGTTAGGGAATAACCGGCGGTTACTAACCGGTTATAGAATTTAAACATTTTCCGGTTGGGTAACCGGTTACTAACCGGGTCGGTTGGGTAACCGGTTGGGTTATAACCGGTTAATATTTTGGAACGTTGGATACTTACTGTAAAGGAGAGAAAGCAGGCATGCACCTGCTGCCACAATGTAAGTAACGGGCATTTTTTTTTTGACCGTTTTTTTTGACTTCAATGCATCATATATCACTAAATAATTTAGTATAAATACCCATGTAGCTTTTGGTTTAGTTACAACAATCAAAACTCTCAAAAATACTCACTAAACGCTCACAAATCACTCACAAAATGGCAACTCAAAGTTCTTCAACTTCCGTCGGTGTTGGTTCTTCAAATGAACCGACGATTGTTGAGGTCATAGAAACAACCCGAAACAAAGATATTTGGCAACATTACGATCTTTGCAAGATGTCGGATGGGAGTAAGAAGGGTCGTTGTAAACTTTGCGGTAAGTTTATAAGTGCCTCATCCAACTCGACTTTGAGGCTACATTTCGAAAAACCGTATTGCCCCGTACGCAAAATCGTTCCGGATTCGGGTCAATCGTCTATGTCACGAGAGGGGGGTCTTTTTGCATACGAGGCGGATCGGGTTCGACAACAATTTGCAAGCTTTGTTATTCAAGAAGGTTTGCCGTTCAACCACTTCGACAACCCGAGATTGACTAACGTCATTCAAAAATGTCTTCAACCGCGATATACTCATGTAAGTCGTGCTACTCTTAGACGTGATGCACTTAGAATGTGGAAAAAGGCTAAACTCGAACTCATAAACGGTTTTGAAAATTTAAATACAAGTGTAAACTTAACAACCGATGTTTGGTCGGCTCCTCATGGTTTGCCCGGTTCGTACCTTTGTGTTACCGCGCATTGGGTTGATCCCGCAACTTGGCAAATGATGAAGCGTACGATTGATTTTGAAACTTTTGATTATCCTCACACGGGTTCGAATTTATTTCGTAAGTTACGCGATGTATTGAGAACCTTTAAATTAGAAAATAAGATTTTTTCAATCTCATTTGATAATGCTTCTAACAATACAAATGCCGTCAATCGACTAATTCTAAAATACCAACCACACTTGCGCGGCATTTTTTACCATAGTCGATGTGTTGCACACATCATAAACTTGGTTGTGCAAGACGGACTAGCGGTACCCGAAATATTGTCTATAAAAACCGCTTTTAAAACAATGTTGCAAAATGTATTTCAAGGGCCTAAAAGAAGATACGTAGATTATATGGCAATGTGTAGCGAAACCAACACCATTTTTTTAACACCTAATTGGGACGTTCCTACAAGATGGAACTCGACTTATTTAATGTTTCAATGTGCTTTACGCCAAAAAATTCCTTTGAGTATTTTCCATGATGGTCTTGTTGAAAAATATCCTCAAAAATTTGAAACATTTTCTGTCGAAAATTGGGAGATTATCCAAAAGTTAACCGAATTACTCAAAGTTTTTAAAGATGCAACAACTATATTATCGGGTGTTTATTATCCCACGAGTCATATGGTACTCCATCACCTTTATGCAATGTGTACAAAAATAAGCGAATTCGAATTAAGTGGTCCACCATATGACTTGATGGTTGAACCGATGAAAGAAAAACTTAGAAAATATTTCAAAGAAATCCCACCGGTAATTACATGTGCCGCCGCATTGAACCCATGCTTTAACATTAGCGGGGTGGAACTATTTATCGAGAAGATTTCTATTGATTTGAATTTGTATGAAAATGACATTAACTTTGGAACAAAGGCAAAAGCATATTTTAACAAATGTTTGAAAGATTTATTTGATATTTATTTTAATAAATATGGTTCAAAAGACGTTTCAACGACTTCGGCTCCTTCATCATCGTCTATGAGTTCGAATACTAGCATATTCCATACGTTAAGACAAGAAAGTGTTAAACGGTCTAGGAGTGACAACACCGGTACTAACGAATTTGGGAGATATACCGGAACCGATTGGTTAATCTCTATGGAACAAGAAGAATTTAACAACTTTGATATTTTGTCTTGGTGGAAAGGAAGGCAATCTCAATTTCCCGTTCTATCGATTATGGCTCGAGATTTACTAAGCGTACAAGCTTCTACGGTAGCTTCGGAATCCGCTTTTTCTCTAAGTGGAAGGGTATTATCGATACGAAGAACAAGACTAACACCGGCATCTTTGGAGATGTGTATTTGCTTGAAGGATCACCTAGACGCACAAGAACGTATACAACACACTTCAAATCTTGAAGGCGATTGTTTAGAGATCGAACAACAATTACACGAGGTCGAGTTGGAAATGGGTTATCCAATCAATATTGCCGATGAAGAAATCGTTCTAGAACAACAAGCTATGTCCGGTTCCGGTTCCGGTGACTCCGAATAAGACTTCTATCTAATATATTAGACACCTCTTAACGAGATGTCTCGATAATAGTGCCGGTATAGAGTAGGATGATAGTAGTAACGCGTTGAGTTGTCTTTTCAGAAAGCCATGACGCTCCTTGTTCTGGATGATATCGCATATAGTATCTTATTAATCCGCAAAATCGCTTGAGATACGTGAAGTATATGGATATATGATCATCTAATTAGTACACATAACTTAATATAGAGCCTATATATACGCTCATGTTAAAACAACAAGCCAATATCGATATGATGACTTGTTGCGCACAGAATCTGAAAAACTTTGCCGGTTCAGAAGCGGAGATAAGTAGAAGACATTGACAACAACGACTTCTCGCTGACTGAAGTGTATAGTTGCGAAGTGATGCGCGTCGCCTGAGTGAATACGTAGCAGCATCATGACGACTATAATGAGTCTTTCATCGAGACTCGTGCTTACAAGTACCTTCCTTACTAAGCTGGTTATAGACACTAAGTCTCATAATCCTGATGGCCCGATATTATGAAGATATCATTATTCATTTTAGAATTTCGATAAACTCTCACCTGATACTACATAGCCTTAGTACAAATATTCCCGCGTATAATGAAGACATTCCAACTGTTTACTGCCTTAGCTTTGAATAGAACAAATATACCCGGTGTCTAGCGGCCGACCAGTTCTTTCAAACCGGTATCAACCGCGGTTAGTACAAAAACCGGGGTTTCGTTTCGGTTAGGACTTTTGCACTCGAAAAACTCTACGGTACTCACGGGTGGAACGGTTAGTAACGGTTTCGGTTTGAAAGCATGTCATTTTATTGCCATAGCTGTTTTGCCGGTTAAGTAATGCCCGCGTTTTATTTTTTAATGAACTAACAATTTTTCTTTAATCATCAAATCACCATCACCATTATATATTACAAAACACCCTGGCCCAGTATTAAATGAAAATACAATTCATAACACCATGATTCATTATCAAATATTCAAACAGCAACATTTTGTTAGCTTAAAAAAATAACCGGTTACTAACCGGGTTTTCAAACCGTAACCGGTTACTAACCGGTTCCAACCGGTTAGTACCGGTTAGGGTTTTTCGAGTGCAAAAGTCTAACCGAAACCGAAACCGGTTTTTGTACTAACCGAGTTGACCGGGTTTGACCAATAACCGGTTAGTAATCGGTTAGTAACCGGTTACGGTAAATTAACCGGTTTGTACACGGCTAGTTATAGGTATGTTAAAAAAAAGACTTACTCCTCTGTATCAGGTTTGACAAGTTAACAGTTAGAAAGTTTTTTGGATTCTCGATCCAATTACAAGTTCTTGAACGTAGCTCACTTAGGGACGAATCTTGCAACAACACTCAATGAAATATCTCAATATTCATGTTACCCGCTTCAATCAGAATATTTGTTATCAATCAAGATCATATCGAATTAGCCTTAACACAAACATAATTGCATATACATCCATGTAACAACTTTGTACAACAACATCCATTAATAGATCAACACAAAGAAGGAGGCGATGTTTGCGGTGATAACGATTTTTCAGATTCCAATATGCTTTTTTTGTTATTTATAACATTAGCTATTTGAATAAGCAAAGTAGTAATTTAGAATTATGTAAAGTCTTAAGCAAAGTAGTAATTTAGAATTAAGCAAAATCAATTTACAATTATGCAAAGTCTTAAGCAAAGTAGTAATTTACAATTATGCAAAGTCTTGATGTTGTTGTTGTTTTTTCAGGTAATTTAAAAAGCCGAGTAGCGATATTGGCTTGTGTTTTAACATGAGCGTACATACTCTATTTAGGTTTTTGTCTATGGATCTTTTCCATTAAACACGTATATCCCGTTTGAAGATATTGATGTTACTGTGGTTAGATCAGCGAGTCCTGATCATTCCTTTTGACGCTTGCTATTTTTTCGAGGTGCTAAGAGTTGAACTATTATGGAGCTATTGTAGGCATGCTAGTCATAAATATTCAAGTAAGTTGTGGATCTCAAATCGTTTTCAACAAGCAAAGGCTAAACTTGGACAAGTGGATCACTAATCCAGGACGGGTAACCAATCACAGGCATTGTAATCTTTAAAAAAATGTTCAACAGAAAAAGAGAGATCACAAAACACAGCCATGTGTCCCCCAACATGATTTTGATAAACACACAAACAAAAAGGTAAAAAAGGCAAAAATATACCCAGTCATTGTCAGCTGCTTTTGAAAGAACTCTTCAATCCGTTTTCCTAGATATAAATAAAAAATACCATTGAATGAATGATCCAACCATGGTATAAAGGGATTCCTAGTAAACGGAAAATTCTTAACACTCCTTCAAATTCAAAACCATTGATTCTGTGACAGCCCATATACATGTATAGTGTCAGTTTGTGTTATATAAATAAAACTGCAACCAATACAACAAACAATGGGGTGGTTATTTTATCAGTTGGTGGCGGCGGTGGTTTAGTCGATGGTGGTGTGAGGCGATCGAAGAGGATTTAAAACCAGATAGTGACAGTCCTTAGTAGCAGCGACGATTTATTCCATGATGGTGAGGGTGGTTATTTTATCATTTGGTGGCCGCGGGGGTTTAGTCGATAGAGGTGGGAGGCTGTTATGTGAGAAAGAGAGATTTGAAGGCGTGTTTTTTTTCAACTGAATCACCCATTCAACACCAATTAATAAGGAATAATTTACAAAAAAGATAATTTGTAATCTCTAAAAAACCTCCGACCATTTTCAAAAATTAACCAAGTGTTTCACTTTATTACATTTATGGCACAAGTTATTTTAACCATGGATCAACTAATCCAATGGCTAAAAAAAGTTTTGTCAGTTCTCGCATTTATATGAATTCTGAAAATAAAGTCTCACATTATATGATAGGCGTACTAGTAGTTATATTACATATAAAAAACTTATTATCTGATAATGGACTACAAATTATTATTATTAGAAGTTTCTTTTTCAAAAAATAAGTATACAATTTTTATTTAGTGGTCGGATAATGGTCAATTATATATTTTTCGCTATAAACATTAAGATGTCATATTTCTCTAAACACATGTATTAAAATACTTATACGTATGTATTATTAACTTACAAGTTAAGTGAATATAGCATTTCAAAGTCCATATTAGATATATTTACTAGAGTAGTGCTATTTAGATCTAAAATGCATGCTTAATGCATAAATAACTTGTACATGTGTATTATGTATTTCCTCTTTCTAAATTTTTACCAATCATTTTTTCAAATCAACCAGTCAAATCATTAAGTGCATTAGTATGCATTATTTTTAAGCACAAAAATCATTTTTCTATTTACTATTAGTGATGATTTAAAGAATTAATTATACGTGTGATTTTAATTTTACTTTTGCTAACATTTGTTCCGTGATCATATTTTAGAAGGAATAAAAAAGGAAACCTCTAGTTCATTTATTTACTTATAGTAAATTTTAGGTTCAATTAATGTATAATGATTGCATTTTATTATATGAAATACTATAGCCCTCTTAAAATTATTGTCATCAGAAAAAAAAAATCACACAGTTTTAAAAAGTATATTTATTACATCTTTGATTTTTGCTAGAGTCACAAAAAAATTGTTTTACCCTTTGATAATTATTTAATGTTTTCGTATAATTTTATTTACAACAATTTGTATTTTTTTTGGAACGGCAATTTGTGGCTACATGGCCCCTAGCCCAGAAGGCGTAGCGAGCCCACACAACCAGGTTGGGTCCAGCCCAGAAGGCAATGGCACCCTTCCCTTTACACACGCGGGAGGAAACCCCTATCGCCCTAGACAAGACTCGAACATGAGACCTTGCCTAGGAGGGTAAAACCTTCATACCATTGGACCAAATGCCCGTTGGTTACAACAATTTGTATTAACAGTAATGCAGTAAACTTAAGCAATTTCAGCTATTATATATAGTTATGGACAATTAGTTTAGAACAAATTGATAAAAATATAAACAATAAAATTGAAACGGAAAGAATAAAAATATTACTGTAGTTTAGTAAATAAGCTCTAACGTAGGCTCGGTGGTCACATATTACCAAAACTCAAAACCCAAAATGTGCAAAGAATTATATACTATCTTTAAAATGAAAATGTGATTACTTTTGAAAATGTGCAAGAATGAGAAATATAATCATAGAGCTTGTAATGACAAACGAAGTCTCATTATTATATAAGCTAGCATCTCTTGAATGGATGGACAAAATTTCTTTAATCTGATGACTATCATATATTCTCAAATTATTGATTCGAGACAATTACATGAGAGTCTACAGACCCAAGTCTTAGAATTCATAAAATGATAAAGTATCTCACTAGTATTACTTCATCTTCTTAAAAGTGTATTTGACAATTCTAATAAGACCACCATGTGTAATGGTCGGTCATTAACTCGGTGTTCATATCGGCCTCCCGCATCCCTCCATTACACACCCCTTCGGGACACAAACCCAAGAAAAAAATGGTAGGTTGATTATGTGACCGACTTGTTTGTGTGTGTGGTGTTGGATTATGTGAGTTGGACTAGCCACATACGACTGGAAGTGTGTGAGCCTATTGGGGGCACACACGTTGAACACTTAGAATGCATTTAAAACTTCACGGAAAGTTTCTTAAGTAAACCGTTTGAACATTGAACGACTAGACAAGAATCTCATTGTGTCTTAACAATGCTAGCCGGCCATGAGGTTGGATGATTCTATAGAGAGTCTAGGTACGATGAATGTAGGTGATAAGAAGAATTAAGTGGAGATAAGGAAGAAATAGAGAGTTGTGATAAGGGTAGAAGTGTTCCTTGGAGCCTTATCACTATTAGGGTTTGAGGGGTATATAAACCCCTCCACCCCCACCTCTTTTACTCGTCCCATATATCTCAACATACTCCCAAATCAGTTGCTAAGTTAATTCTCCTTACCACTGATTATTTCAGCCGAAACTATAAACCTTAAATTAGGTTTTTTTTATATTTTCTTGGGTCTGTAGACTAACAATGAGATTCTTGTCTAGTCGTTCAATGTTCAAACGGTTTACTTAAGAATTGTGATTCGATCCCTATACTCATACAACAGGCATAACGTGATGGTTTACAAGTTGTCAAGGCGTGACAATTACAAGAAACGGGCTAGGGTTTGTTTGGGTGATTTTCGGTCCACTTTGATGAAATTCGATACAACCGAATTTAGTGGAAACCCTAGTTTAATCCACTGATTTTCGGTACAGATTCAAAGGCGTTGATTGGGTACTTGATTCAAGTGGTTTTGGTATACAAAGGTTGTTTGGGTAATACGTGAAGCAGGGCTAGCATCCGGGTGCATTTGTTAGACGTGTTTGTGTGAGCACTCGTAGAGGTGACCATTTAGTCACTTTGTTTCATAATCATTTGCTGTTGACTTTAAGGGTATGTCTTCTATTTACTTTTCATGTTCCTTATTGTGTTTACATGTGTGTTAATTGTTTATGCTAAACTAGATCAATATCCGATGCGTACTCGTTAGAGTTAAATGGTTAACTTGATTGTTAAATTCAAAAGTGGCATCACGAGCCAACTCGTTTAGTATTTATGTATTACATACGATTTAAACACGCTAGGGCTGCATGAAATCTTGACATATTGTTTTATTTATTGTTTTATTAGAAAATTATGAAAACTATATGCAATACTTTTTATAAATAATGAATAAACAACCTAGAATCAACACATTTGTTATATTGATATAAAATACGAATAGATTAAAATTAAATGTTAATTAAGCTGCAATGTTATTCTTCTTTTATCTCGGCTATAAGACTCACGCAATCATATTATATGATGGATGTGGCGATCTAGGCACTTTAGCAGAAAACCTAGTGAGAGTCTTATGGTTCTCCAATTGGGGAAGACTCTTTGAGAACTCGAGGCATTATGTGATTTACTGCTTTTACTATAAGAGTTTGTTCCTCAATTTTAATCCAATTTTTAGTCTGTTTTGATTGCTTATATGTGATATGCCATGTGATGAATCAATATTTGCATATAAGACTTTATGAAACTCTTGAAAACGGACTTACAACTTATAGAGAAACTTGGATTAAAACATGTCTAATATTACACACGTAATTTTACTCCTTGTGACCAGTTATGTGTTATTTGCGATACCGGGGTTTTTGGACAAATAAATACGGACATTAAACTATGAAATTTGATTTCTTGTGAAGCTTTAGTTTTACATGCGC
>BQNB010135483.1:0-18150 GCA_026074375.1 Tanacetum coccineum | reverse complement strand
TTTACGGTCAAAGTTTATGAAAAAAGAATTCAAAAAGTCAAAAATGGACACTTAATATGGGACGGAGGGAGTATTATTTTAAAACTTTGCAACGGTGTTTATTTTTCAAAATGTACCCTTAGAGGTCGTTCTTTATGCTTTGTACTTGAGATGCTCAATAAAGTCACGCCTCCGGACACGTATTTTATCCAGGCCCCATCTGGGGTGTGACAAAAAATGCAACCACGAACTTCTAACCAAAACGCAATCAAGCATACTTCAAAAACGCATATTCCAATTACAACTTAAGGCATCTATGGCTTAATCAAATCATGGAATACTTTCAAAAACACTCTCAGAACATCTTAACAATAGTAAACGGCCATTTACCAGCGACATATGACCACGTTTTGACTAAAAAGTCAAAGATTATGCGAAAATCACAAGGACATAAAATTCAGAGGTGGGGGATCCAATTCAGGCATACATTAGGCATCAAACATGAATTTTAACACTAGCCCAGCAGTCAAAACATAATTAGCAACACTAACCATAACTTGGATGATAGATTCGCACGAGAACCCTAAAACAAACATGATTTAGTGAGATTCAGGCCACGATATTATAGATAACACATATTTAGATGATAAGGAACACTAAACAAGTATTACCTAAGCACTAGATCACACAGATGTTCACGAATTAGGGGGGGTTTTTATACCTAGGTTAAACTTTAGGAGAATGGCAGTTTTGACCCCTCACTTACTACTTTCTTTTCATTTAGGGTTTAATAGTTGCTAAGGGATTAGTTAAATTGCATAAATTGCACAATTGGTCCTCTATGTATTATGAGACTAGTAAACAACTAGCAATTAGCACATAAGACCCTATTATTGCACGTAAATGACAGCATTGGCCTTTTGAGTTAACACAAGTTTAACTCCCCCTTAAAATGTAACCCCGTTAGATACAAAAACTTTCTCAATCATTTATATGATGCATAAAAATGCCCGTTAGATGTCATAAATTTGAAGAAATACTCTCCCCCTCAATCAATGACCCGTTTTCTATTTAAAGAGCTGTAGTCGTTGATTGAGTGTCAAATTTTGAAAAATTTAGGTCCGATTGATTGTCAAACACTACATTTCCACTATTTGAAACACAAATAATTTTTTGAAGAATCATAGACGAAAAATCATTTGGATAAATAGAAGACTTCTCTTCTTGATCAAGAAATAATGCACTGAAGCGTTGATCCGTCCAAACCACACCTTAAAATATATATAATATATAATAAAATATAAAATATATATAGTAAGTGTTATAGTATTATGACACTAATCAGGCCTGAACCGATACTATTTGCCACAATCAATCCCTGAGTGGCAAATGTTCAGCAAAAATCAACCTTATTGGGATAGATTTTTTGCCAAAATTTAAAACAAAAAGTTTTGCAAAATCATCCTCTAGGGAGATTTTTTGCTGAATGTTTCACCACTGAGGGATGATTAGTGCCAATAGTATCGGCTAGGGATGATTAGTGCCACAAACTACAAACCACAGGGATGATTTTTGCAGTTTACTCTATAATATATAATAAAATATAAAATATATATAGTAAGTGTAATCTGAAACCAACAATGAAACCGAGGAAGTAGTATAGAATATTCCCGTGTTCCGGGTTTATCCCCTAACGAGGCTTGTGCTGGAAAATCGATACAGTCGGAAGATTGGAGTTGAATTTTGAATTACACTACAAAGTAATAGGCACAAACTAAAAAACGTATTAACTCGCAGAAAATTTTAATACACGGAAATAAAAACAGAGCCTAAAACTGAAATTTAAAATCTAAAGCACTAAGTAAGAAAAGCGGACTTTATTTAACAAATCTTATACCTAAAATATCTCAATTTAAAGAAAATTTTAGGAAAAAGAAGAGGAATTTTCAACTTTTTTGAATTTTTTTATGAATTTTCAAAGAAAATAAATTAACTAAAAATAAACTTTTTCTACAGAATTAACAACTAAAATTTTACTTTTATCTATCAAAAAATCCTAGATTTAAAAAAGAAAATTATCACAAAAAGAATTAAGATTTTTTTAACTAGTTTTTCTATTTATTCTATGATTTATCTAAGAAAAAAGAAATTTCCTAGAATCTATTTTAATTCCTAGAAATTACAAATTAAACTGGAAAAATAAGGAAAAATGAATTTTAACTACTTAAGAGGTGCAGAAATCAAATGGAACAAAAAGCCCTAATTTTTATAAACTAATTAAGCCCTAATTTTATCAATTAAAAAACTAAACCTAATTTTATTTAAACTAATATCAAAAATATTAAAACTATTTTATTTATTCTAAAAAGACAGGGTAGGAAGTGTAATAAACGAAAACAAAGGGTAGGCGGGATAACTATTGTGAATTTACACTTTAGTTAAAACGATTAACCCTAAACTATGGGAAAAGTACAAAATAGACCTCGGATTCAGCTTATTTTTGGCTTATTAAAAAGTGAGAATCAGCAAAAACTTAAAACATGAAAGTTGAAGAAGAGCTTATACACAACAACTTTAATAAAGGCACTTTGAACTTTTAACAACTAGATGAGCTAAAAATTAAACATTTAGAACTGCTTTACAGAAACAATGGCTTAACTAGCTTTTCTAATCTTTTGCTTATTTCTAGCTTATTAGTTACTGAAAATGAAAACTAAAAGAAGCTACTTGAAACTTAGGATGTGTACTAGAGATTTCTAGAAAGAGGTAAGCTAAGAGTTAACAGAATTAATAAGAGTTTTGCTATCAAAAAGTGCAAGTTCAGCTTATTAACTGATTTTAAGCTACACTTAACAAGCTAACTAGCTTATTACTAGATCTTAGAAGCTAAACTTTTGAAAATAAGCTATTCTATAGTTATTGAATAAACCTAGATAAAAGGTTTCTTGAAATAATAACTAGAAATGAGAAATCTAAAGGAAATAAACTAGAAATCCAATCTGCTGCTATACTACTTTTTGAAAGTACAAATAAGCTAATCTAAAAGCTTAAAATGAAAACTAAGAGATTTATTATACTAAGCTAATGGAGTATTACTTAGATGCTCACAACTAGATTTTAACTCCTAACTATGAATGCTAAAAAGTTGCTTAAAAGATGATAAGCAACAGCAGTATTAACTGTTGTTAATACTGCTATTGCTGGTGTTCTTGGCTAAGTGCTTAAATGCAGGTAAAAACTCTAGTTTAAATCTCTTAAACTAACTAACTAAGTATTTCTGAATGTGCATTAACCTAAATTGAACACTAAAATGGTGTTAATCACCTAACTCTAAAACTTCTTTAAACTAAAACTGTCCTGGTGCTAAAATTATCCTTTTAATCTCTAAAACTTGAAAATCTACAAACTAACTTATAAAACCTGTTTTAAACTTGATTATATAACTAAATACAACTATGTAAGGAATTTAGATACTAACTTGTTTACTTTTAAAGGTCAAACAAGCCTTTTCCAAACACTAGTTTAAACTATCTATCTAAACTAATTTTGACTTAACAACTATTTTAACACTAAATCAGCTAAAACTTTATATCTACTCTTACTATGACTAAACTATCTAAGCTATTTTAACTCTAAAATACCTAGCTTATTAATAAGAAATAAGCACTTTCTCAGCTAGCCTATACTAATTATGACAGCATACTAGAAAATGAGACCTAAATGGATTCTAGCTACAAAGGATTAAAGACATTTTAATATCTAAGCTAACTGAACTTTAATAAACATGATTAAGCATAAGGGTTCAAGTGAATAAGCTACAAGCTTTAAGCTATCAAATACTACAAAAAAGAGTAAAACCTGTGAATTGAAGTTTCTGTCCTTAGGTTACTCTTTCTGAGTGAGTAACCTCAATTTAAATCCTATATGGCTACCTTAGCCTCTAAACCTTTAAGCTTTTAAGCTCAATAAGCTATCAATAAGCTGAATTTGAGCTTATTGTTCCTTATTACTTCTGAGCTTGATCAATTTGAATCCAAATGAACACTTTTGAACTAAAATGAGCTGAAAACAGTATTCTAAAGTATTTTTATAAAGTTTGAACAACTTTAGCACTTAAGAAAATATAATAGGCTACAAAGAGCTTATTATAAGCTTATTACTAAACAACAGCTTAAAACATGAGAATTTGAGAACAAATCACTATTGAACTGATTTATTGCTTTAAAATCAAAGAGTACAAGAGAAAATAGCACGAATTACAACTGAAATAAAGGATTCAAAGAACTTAATTCGAAAACTTAATGAACAGTACACGAAAAATTTAAAAGAAATTTAAACTTAACTAAAAATTATCTAACTCTCTCTAACTCACTCACTCTATTACAAGCTTATTTATACTTGATTAATGACAAGAGGATGAGAGATTGACTTATTGACAGCCGTTGGATCTAAACTCTTTGAATGTAGGCCGTTGATGATGATCGATGAGGTGTTTGAACCAATCAGAGATTGACAAGTGTTCGAAATGATGTGGCATTTGGTTTAATACGAGGTAAAGTGAGCTTATGGAAACGGGGAAGTGAATTTGGTGAAGTTGGGTTTGTGTTGGTTTTGGCGGGAAAGGTTGTTGGATGGCAGTTATAGAGATTTTTGCCCGCGTCTATTGTTTAAAAGTTTGAGAGAATTGCACAAGTGGTCCCTGCGTTTCATTCTTCCTTTTGTAGTGTATAAACAATCTTTCAAACTTGACATAACAGGCCCTTGTGCTTGATAACTTCCATTTTCCTTTTATAAAACAACTTTCATCTTTTGCAATTTTGGCCCTTTGTCTTTATTATTATCCAAATGAACCCTTGAGCTTTGAAAACTTGTCAACATTGATCCTTTGACTTTCATTTGGGTCTTCATTGACTTGTATCGGGCTGATCCGGCTTTGATCTTTTCAAATCTCTCTCTTGTCTTGTCTTTTCCGTTTCTTTGTCGGTTTTGACTGATTTTGCTCATTTTTGTCTTTATTATCCTTTCCTGCACAACAGACACAAAAGTACACATTTTTCTATCCTTTTGGCATTTTCTTGGCTTTTATTTGACAAAATCTCGGGTATTTAATATATACAATTAAGCACTTATCACCCTTAACCCTTATAGTCTGAAAAGAATTAAGGCCAGACAATGCATTTAAAGATATTTATGGGTTAGAATCCACTGTCATCACTTCCTCAATACAATCCTCAAAAGTGTCATCATCTCCTTCCATTCCCAATTCATCATAACTCTCACTTACAACTTCCAAGGAATGCAACTGTCCACTACACTTGTAGCCAGGAAAGTACCTATGGTCACAATAGAAACATTGATTTTTGGCTCTCTTTTCTTCCAATTCCTTTTGAGTCAATTTAAAAGGCATATTACCCCCCATTTCTTGCTACAACTTGATTATTCCCATTCATAGTATTTGGCTTAAATGGGGCATTCACTGGTTTATTAACAGAATTAGGAGTAAACTTAGGAGTGGTTAATAAGGGTGAGTTATACCTTGGTTTAAGCACTGCATTAGTAGCCTCCTGCATCTTAGCCATAGCATACACATCAGACAAGGTAGTGAGTTTAAAAATTTTGATTGGCATGCTAACCTCCTTTTTCAACCCTCCAATGAACAAACTAACAGCATAAGGTTCATTTAATTACACCCTATTCAATAAAGATTCAAATGCTTCCTATGATGATGTACAGAAACTCTTTAGTTTCCACAATCTTGATCTCACAATGGGACCTCAAGATTGCCCAAACACTTAATCAATTTCCTCTTCATACATCACCCATGGTGTTCTATCCCCATACTTTTTAACATATTGTTGGTGCCAGACTAAAGCTTGATCATACAAGTGCATAGAAGCCAATTCTACCTTCATATCCTCCTCAATTCCATCAATCTTGAAGAAATGCTTACATCTATACACCCATCCTTTTACATCCTCTCCCTTGAATTTTAGAAACTCAATTTTAGTCATCCTTTCATATTGAGTATTGTGTGTATGTGATCCTCCCCCGCTACTAGTTGCCTCGCCATTTTTCAAAGCTTGTATCTTTGTATTGACTACAGACTGATTAGTCAAGACAGTTGAAAGGCTTTGTTGTAGTTGTTGCAACTGTTCTTGTAAGGCTTCCAAAGTAATTGGAGGAGTAAGACTTGCATTTGTTGTAACAACTAACTAATTTTCAACAAATTCAACTGTTTCGCCACACAGAACAAAGTACCATCACACACTTCCTAACTAACGAAAATGGAAATGGACCGAATACAACTGATAACGTGTTTTGGATTAGACGGATGGTCTAGAATGACCGGAGTTTATGTTGGTGTGATGGTTGATCAAAAGATCAAGAAAATGGTGGTATAACAGAATAACAGAATTTGCAACTGAAAAACTGATTTGTAAGTGAAAAATATAACTGAAAATGGCGGATAGGTGCCAAGAAAGGGCTCTGATACCAATTGAAACGTGTGTGTTCTAGAAATCATACAGAAATGAAGAACACTATCTCAATGGCAACAAACATCTAGAAATCCATAAAAAACGGAAACAGGATTTGCAAATGCTTGTTAGGGTTTATTGAATTGTGAAATATTTAAATAGAATTACAGACAAGGAAAATGAGTTACAAATCAAGAATGAAATGAATTACAAAAGGGAAAGGGGTATTTATACTACTTTTGGGAAGTAACTACTTTTCCCGCCAAAAGTAGTAACTAACTTTCAAATGAAGATGTTGACTTTTTCTGTTGACTTCTACTTAGCTCGTATCAAATCGATGAATGAAGGCAATGATTTTACCAAAGTCGTGATGGAGCTGCGGTATATTTAATACCCTTTTGTGGTTTAATACTATAATTCTAATTGGAGATCATGTGGCTTTTATTTTGTGTCACAGACAGTAAGTTGTGACCGAATAGTATGCTGCTGAAATGTAAAAGAAATGGTGATCTTAATTGTGAATTATTGTTGCTTTTAGGTTGTTACTTCAATGATTTGGCTGCATGCAATTGCAGCCAAGATCCCTAAAGATACAATAATATCACGAAGAATAGACAACATAATTGATTGGTACCGCTAAGGCGCTAACCACTCATAGCCGAAGAAAAGTATATTAGAAAAGTAAAAAGACACTGCAGAATCCTCATGTCATGATCCAAAGCGTGGTCTCTAGCTAATAAGTGGTTGTACCATAAATTTCTTATGAATTTCTTGAACTGCATACAAGGATAATATATATATGATAGTGAAACACATTATACTTTACTACATTATATGCATATATAAGTTCTTATAAAATGTTTTCTTGTTAAGTATGTACACAAGTTGTGAAACTTTTTTAGGAGATAGCAATGGCCTTCTAGAGAATCCTATAACACATGTCCTATACTTTCTGCCGTAATACAATACAGAGGCTAAAATGGACGAAATAGTGATGGCAAAAGCACCCGAAACTGATGGGGAAAACCGAAACCCGAAGTCGGGTTCAGGGACGGGTTGGCGGGTTTAGATACGGGTTCGCGTAAAAATATTCTTTTTTTCTCGGGTACGGGTTCGGTTGCGTGTTCTGGTAATACCCACCCCGTTTACCCGTATCCGTACCCGTACCCGTTTACCCGAATCCGTACCCGCTTTGATTGCCATTTTTATATAAGGCCAATTTTGGCTCCTAGTCTTGTACAAAATATTTGACTACTCGTATTCTAAAAGTTATTTTTATCAACCATATCTTGGTAATTACAAATAATTAGTCACGCCGGACTCTTAAATTCTCGTATCAGTTCTTTCATCTTGAGAGTTTATGTCTCAAGGTTCTTTTTTTATCTATTTTATTTTATCTTTAATGCATTAATTGTTTGTTTATTTAATTATTTAATTATCCATTGAACTTGTATACATACTTATTTAACTTGAAATCATTACAATAGTAAGATCATTTGATCATTTTCGCACTTCATACTTGGGCATATTTTTTACACTGTCCATGAATGAAATCATATTTTTCTTACATTGTTCATGTCCAACGAATATTCAATTGCGGATAATCGAAACCCGCGGGTAAACCCGAAAACCCGATGGATAATATTAACCGGGTACCCATTGGGTATTGAGGCGGATACGGGTTTAGAAATTATAAACGGGTGCGGGTACGGGTTCACTAAAACCCGACCCAAACCCGACCCCTAAGTGAGACTTTTCACTTTGCTACTTGATCATATAAATCACATTACTTTTTAACCGATATAAATGCGTGTGAAATGACTAGCATAGTCCAGTTGGCGGTGACTCACTTATCAGCATTGATAGGTCTATTTACCTTTATATCGTCTAATATTTATTCATGTTATTTTGAATTATTAAAGGTCGAAAGCAAAAGAAATATCTACTCGTCTACCTCTTATTTGCTCCAGTTGTAAAAGATTCTAGTCCCAAAAGGTCATAAAGTCCGTCTATTAAAAGGTGCACATGAAGCAGCTTTGTTTGTAACATTACAAGATGAGCTTCAAGTTATAAGCCTCCTTTTGTGGCAATCTAATCTTGGTCAAATTTCCGATGCCTGGTCGAATTGACAAACTCATTAGCCGAAAAAAAAGTGAGCTTAAGAGCTTTTCCAATTTCAAATAAATCCATAAGCCCAAAAAATTAACAAATTCAAAATTTGCTTTTTTTCAGTACACTTATTTATTTTCTTAAGATATGCACTACCCAGCAGACCATATAAAGTTTGAAGTTTTCTAGACTTCAAGCATGGGGTCCACGTCTTGTAAGGTGCATGTTGATGCAAAGATCCGTTAGGAAGGATTGTCGTTGCCCTCCAGTGGATTCTTGATGCCTCAGCAAGCCTGTCGAGAAAACAACACGCGTTAGCCTCGCCCTGGGTTTTATCCCAAGACCAAGCTCCGGCGTGAGAGTAAGTATTTTGTATTGTAATAACCGTTGGACAGAGTATATGTGTAGTAAATGTGATGATTTGCATTGAATATGCTTGGGGTATTTATACTACCCCAAATACTGTAGAATGATTACTGTTTCTGACATATAGGAAACAACCCGTCGAACTACTGTGTGCTTTTGTCAGACGGCGCTTCCACGTGAAAGACAGGCCTCCTCAAATCCCGGACCAGTCAGTATGCGTGTGGTTCTGGCTAAGGACCGCTGGTTAATAGAGAATACCTGGATAATAGGGTGTATTGGCCTTTCCCGAGGCTTCATCCTTGTCTAGTGCTGAGTCAACCCTGGTGAGAATGTAGCGTTAGTTGGATGTAGGCCGATGGGTAGTTCCTAGCGGACCAAACCCAGCGGTCACATACACGAATATGTCCCCCTAGTCTTGTATCAACAAAGTGTTGGTACAATGCTTGATTGATGATGATTTATTTATTTATTATTATTATTATTATTATTTTAGGTCTTCCGTCTCCGTTCCTAATTAATGTGCTATCAGACAAACGCCATAATTTACTGGGGGTTAAAAACCTAGCTGGACCGCACCTTGTTGCGTGAGATGATGCCACCTGTCCAACTGCTCTCATTGCATGGCTGTGATTGTTCCATGTCGACTCCTGTCAGGGCACGACGTTCCATGTTTCTCCTATTCTCCCTATAAATAGCTTGTCTCATTTCGTTTTTACGATTATCTCCTCCTTTTACCACTTTACTCCGCTCGTCTTCTGCTCTTATTAGCTCTCTTCAGGTGTGTTTTCTCGCTCAATTCTCCTTTTTCCTTTTGCATTTACTTGGTTATCCTCCTCTCGAATCCTTTACCATGTCGCTGGAAGATTCTGGCGATTTAGACATACCGGATGCCGCACCGGTTGACCCTGCTTTGGAAGCCGGTGTCCTTCCCAAGTTTGATATGCACCTGTATAGATCCTCCTTAAATGAAACTCACGTTAGGTATTTAGTTAAATTATATGGTATTCCGGAGGAACTTCATCCGCGGGTTGCTCCGGCAGGTATGACCATGGATGTTTTACCTCCCGGCGCTATTGGTCTTTATGCACATCACTTCCAACAAGGGGGCTTACGAGTTCCCTTTTCCTCTTTCTTTCTAAAGGTTGTAGAGCATTTTTGTGTACATATTTCTCAACTTGTGCCGTTGGGTATCAACCGTGTTACTTTTTTCGAAATCTATTGTCGTTCTCTAGGTGTTACTCCTACCGTGCCTCTCTTTCGAGTTTTCTACAAATTGTGCAAACAAGGCCATTGGTTCTCATTTCAGAACAGGGCCGGGAAAGGTTGCCAGCCTTGTTTGAAAGACGCTCCTACTAGCTTAAAGAAATGGAAAGATAAGTTTTTCCTTGTCGACCGGAGGGCCGCTCCTATTGCTATGGCCTGGCGACATCATGATTCTAGCGTCGCAGATCCTTTTCCTGGATCTAGCGAATATAACGCGTCAGATGTTGCTAAGTTACGAGAAGTTGTTATCTCTCTTCGCCGTCCACCTCTTAGTATTTTGTACGTTGCGGGTCTCTCCAACGTCTGGAAGCACGCCGGTCGTGCTTTTTCCATAAGGGATTCGGAGGGGAAGGGTAATATATTTGCTTTGTTAGTTTTGTTTTTTTGCTAAACTTTCAATATATTCGTTGTGACAACGCTCTCTTTTCCTTTTGTAGTTATTACCATGGCCGAATTTCTGCGACTCCCAAACTTCAAAGGCTGCAAGGTCACGGCCGGTGCACTCCTTCCACCTGGTGCCGCCAGAGTTACTCATCTGGCCACTCCCGCGGCACGGCTACAGGACATCCCACCTAAGACCGGCGACATGATGGTGGCCGAGCTTCCGTGTAGGAGGGTTATGGATGATAAAGAAAAGAAAAAAAGGAAAGCTGAAGAGAAGGCCGCTACCAAAGTTCCTGCTGATGATAATCAGGCAGAGGCGGCCGTTGCTGCGGCCGCTAGGGGAGCGGGTGTTCGCAAGAAGAGGCGGGTACGTGCTAGTGCCCAAGCGCCTCCTGTCTCGGATCATGTGTCTTCCCCCACACCTTTGAATCAAGCCAAGCCCTTGGAAGCTTTAGCTAACGAAACGCATGTTTCTCCTCCCGGCTCGGTTGGACGGATGGATACTCTCCGGGATCAAACGGATGAGCATGCCCTCTCTCCCCGTGCTGCTCACGCTCATCAGTTGGTTGGTGGGGAGGGCGGAGCTGCCCCTCCCGTCTTTGAAGGCCATGGTGATAATCAGGATGTTTTGTTTGGTCCCCAGACTCGCCCTAGCCCTGCTCATCCGTCTGGTATGGTTTTACGTCTTCTTTATATTATCATTGTTGCATATGTTTGTGTTGCTAACTGATGATTTTTTCAGGTCGCCCTCGCACCGTCCCAGAAAAGGTTGCTCCGGAAAAGTTTGTGCCTGAGGCGGAAGCTAGTGAGTTTCCTACCTTCCCCACCTTTTTTCCTTTTAACCTTGCTAACCGGTCATCCCTCTTTTTTTTAGGTTATTCTGCCGGGCGTTTTGGCAATCTTCCTTTTACTCCCCAATGGGGACTCACGGACTCGAGTCGCATGGACAACTCTCGTGAATGTCGCGATATGTTGGCAAATCTTTTTACTCCTGCTGACGAAGAGTTCTTTAACGAGGGTGTTCGGGATGAGTCTGCTATCCGGAGGTCCTGGAAGATGTTATGTCAATCCACTCAGCAACAAGCCAATGTTTTACTCCGCTTTGAAGCTTTGAAAGAACAGCATGCTGACCTTGTGTACGCGCATGAATCTTGTGCTGATGTGAAAGTTCGTTTCAAGGAATGCCGGAAGGAGTTGGCTAAGGTTCAATCGGCCTATGATGAGAAAACCACTGCTTATGACAAACTTTCTAAGAATTACGAAGGCGCTTTGATCCGGGAGAAAAGTTTACAAGACAGGTTGGAGGAGTTGGAAGAAGAAAAGAAAGAAGTTGACAACTTGAACTCTTCTCAGGCTGACCATATTAAACGACTTGAGGAAGCTTTGAAACAAGCTGAAGCCGATGCTGAGCAGTTGAGGTCTAAGAAGGTACGCTATGCTGTTGAGGCTGGGAGGGGGGAGATAGTAAGGCAACAAAAAACGCCACTCCCCCACACACCACCCCCCCCAAGAGATTAATTAACCAGGTATCATTCCCACCTTTGTGTGCCGGTTGCATCAGAGTGCTGAATACAAGAGGTCACTAGGGAAAGTATTATCTCTAGCCGTCGGGAAGGGTTTTATCGACGGAATCTCTATTGGTCGCGAGGAGGAGGATATTCAAGCCATTCTGACAGCTACACCTAACGTTGATCCTTCCTCCTCCGAGACCTTCCTTCCTGCCTACGAGAAACTGTTTGACCAAAGATATTCATATGTTGACAAGGTGGCCCGCATGTATCTGCTGGATCCGACCGAGCTGCAAAACATCATGCCGGATGAGACTGGACCCACTCCCGGTGGAGGGCCTCGCGACACTCCTACACCCTCCTAATTGTAGTTGCTTGTAATTAGTTTATTTTTCAAGGCCATTTGTGGCGCCTTGTTATTGTACATTGTTAGATGTTCGCATCATACTCTATATATTTTCATGTAATGAAGGTGGTTAATGTATGCTTATTTTGTTATCTATTTTCCTTAGCATGTTAGCTTTTCATTTTGTTAGTTTGTTGCTCATGTTTCTGGCCGGAGGTAGCGAGCCATCCGCCTAGCCACAACTGTTTGTGGGTGATTTAGACATTGACCACGTCCCAACCAGCAACTGTTACTGCCTTGGTTGGTATCCGAGTCACATGATGTTTGTCTAACTGGCAGATATTAACCACGTCTCAACCGGTAGGTGTCGTTACACCGGTCAATGTCCGGGTTACATAATAATTTATCTGCCCCTGCAGATATTGACCACGCCCCAGCCGGTAGGTGTTACTAAACCGGCTGGCGTTCGAGTCACATAATCATTTATCTACGCTTGTAGACATTGACTACGCCCCAGCCGATAGGTGTTGCTAAGCAGGCTGGCATCCGAGTCACATAGCAATTTATCTATGCATGTAGACATTGACTACGCCCCAGCCGGTAGGTGTTGCTAAGCCGGCTGGCATCCGAGTCACATAGCAATTTGTCTACGCATGTATTGGAAAATTACCCCTCTACTAACATGCGGGATGGCTTGATTTTTCATTAGCATTCATAACAAATTACATAAGTTGGAATTCTTAACACGATGATTCTTACAAGTAGCATTTCCTTAAGTTGATTGCGTGCCAGACACGGGGTACCTCCCGGTCGTCCATCGTGCGCAGCTTGTACGAGCCATTCTGGTATGCTTCCACAACTAAGTACGGTCCTTCCCATTTTGGGCCCAACTTCCCCAACTTCTCCACCCGGCTGGCTTCGTTCTTCCGATAAACGTGTTCACCTACTTTAAAAGACATGGGGTGAACCCTTTTGTTATAGTATTGCTCCACTTTCTTCTTGTATCATGCTTCCCGTATGGCCGCCTCTTCTCTTCTTTCTGTTAGCAGATCAAGATTAAGCCTCAGCTCCTCTTTATTGCCCTTTCCTTCTTTGATCATCATTGTCCGATGTGTAGGCATACCAATCTCGGCCGGAATTACTGCTTCGCTTTTGAAAGTCAAACTGTATGGCGTTTCCCCGTTGCTGGTTTTAAGCGACGTTCGGTGAGCCCATAGGACGTTGGGTAATTCATCTACCCAACCTTTCCTCTCCCTTCCCAAGCGAGTTTTGATTCCTTCCATGAGACTTCTATTTGCTCTTTCCACCAGACCGTTAGCTTGGGGATGCGCAACGGCTGTGTTTATCTGCGTGATGTTTAGTTTCTTGCACCAGCTTTTGAAAGGATCGTGGACGAAGTTAGTTCCGTTGTCCGTTACAATTATCTTTGGCAATCCGTACCTGCAGACAATGTTGTCCCATACAAATTTTTTTACCTCTTTCCCGGTTGTCTTGGCTAGCGGTTTGGCTTCTATTCATTTCGTAAAGTAATCTACGGCTACAATTACGAACTTTATCTTGCCCGGAGCTTCTGGCAATGGTCCTAGCACATCCATTCCCCATTGGAAGAATGGCCAAGGAGCCATGATCGAGGTTATTAGCGTTTTAGGTAGCTTGGGGATTGGGGAGTGGATCTGGCATGAATCGCACTTGCGTATCTCTTCTCTTGCATCTCGGTGCATCGTTGGCCAATAGTACCCTTGCCTAATGGCCTTTGCTACCACCGACCTTGGTTTTAGATGCATGCCACATGCTCCCATGTGGATTTCTCTGATAACATAATTAGCCTGTAGCGGGCCAACGCACCGCAACATAGGCATTAGGTAGGACCATTTGAATAGCACTCCTTCTTCTATGACGTACTGACTGATCTTCATCCGCAAGGCATGCGATTCGTTCTGTTCCGCCGGCCATATTCCTTTCTCCAAGCAGTTGATAATAGGGGTCATCCATGTTTCCCCTTCTTCCTCCACCATTGCGTTTATCTCTTCCGTGTCCGTGGACGGTATATCCAGTGTTTCCACAAGGATTTCTTTAGTAAGATGATTGAATGCTACTGATGATAGTTTGCTTAGCACATCTTCCTTTTGGTTTTTGTTTCGGGGTATGTTTTGAATTTTAAAGCTCTTGAAACACCCAATGTATTACCTTTCCTTGTTCAGGTACCGGATCATATTTTATTTGCAGGCTTCGTAGTTACCGTTGATTTGACTAGCCACTAGTTTGGAGTCAACGTTGACTGTCAGGGACTGCACTCCCATTTTTTTGGCAATTCTTAGACCTGCTAAGAGAGCCTCATACTCGGCTTGATTGTTGGTGCTTTCAAAGTTTAGCCGTAAGGCATATGTGTATTCTATTTTGGTGGGGCTAATGAGGACGAGTCCTGCGCCGGAACCTTTGGCACTAGCCGCCCCGTCTGTGTATAATATCCACTCTTCCTTGCTGTCCCTGCTAAGGTCTACCGTATACTGGGTTTGCCGTGTCAGGATCTGCCCTTTAACGGCACTACGGGGTTCATATGTGATGTTGTATGCCGCGAGCTCCACTGAATATGGTGCTAGCCTTCCTGATGTATCTGCCTTACTTAGAACATTCTTGATTGGTTGGTCTGTGATGACAGTGATGGGGTGGGCTTCGAAGTATCCTCTAACTCTCCTAGATGCATGCCTAAGCACGAGTGCCAATTTCTCTAACGGAGCATAATTCCACTCTGCATCATGCAGTGTTCTGCTGACATAATGCATCGGGCGCTGTTTTCCTTGTCTTATTACTAACAGTACTGCGCTTGCTGCGTCTTGTGACGCCGCTAGGTATGCGAATAAGGTTTCTTTCGGCTGGGGTGTTGTTAAGGCCGATAGATCCAAGACCGTCTTCTTAAGTTCCTGAAAGGCTTTTTCTGCTTCTTCTGTCCAACGGTAATCATCCTTGTTTACCTTGGTTATGTTTCTCAGTGTTTCGAAGAATGGCAACGACTTTTTTGCCGACCGAGACAAGAAACGGTTTAGTGCCGCTAGTTTTCCCGCTAAGGTTTGCATTTCTCCCCAGGTTCTTGGTGACTGCATCTCCGCTATGTCTTTCGTTTTCGCTGGGTTGGCTCGTATGCCTTCTGAGGTGACCATATACCCCAAGAATTTTCCTTTCATGACTCTGAAAGAGCACTTCTTTGGGTTCAGCTTCATATTGATCCTTCTGAGGTTATCGAATGTTTCCGCTATGTCTGCCAACATTTCTCTTTCAGTCTTGCTCTTTACCACCATGTCGTCTACATAGACTTCCAAGTTTTTCCCAATTTAAGACCGGAATGCTTCATCCACCAGCCGTTGGTACGTTGCTCCTGCATTTTTTAGGCCGAATGGCATCTTTGTTTAGCAATATGTACCCTGGTCTATGTAAAAGGCGGTTTTTTCTTCGTCTTCATCCGCCATTTGCACTTGATGGTAGCCTTTGTAAGCATCCAGGAAACATTTGAGGAGGAAACCCATTACCGCCTCTATTTTACTGTCTATTTCTGGTAGGGGATAATAGTCTTTGGGACATGCAGAGTTGATATTCTTGAAATCAATACACATCCGCCAGCTTCCATCTGCCTTCTTTACTAGGACTGGATTTGATATCCAAGTGGGGTATTTTACTGGTCTAACTATTCCGACACTCAACCATTCGGCTACTTCTTTGGTTATTGCCCAACTTTTTTCAGAGCAAAATACTCTTCTCTTCTGCCTGACTGGTGTGACTGATGGGTTGGCATGCAGGGAGTGCTTAATGATTCTTTTTGGCACGCCTGTCATATCCGACGGCTCCCATGCCAAAATGTCATTGTTTCTTTTCAACAAGCTTTTTAACTGGGCCAATCCTTCTGGTGAGAAGTTCTTCCCTATCACCACCAACTGTTCTGGGTAGGCAGGGTTAATTAGTACATGTTTCGTTGGGCTTGTGTCATTCAGCCTTTTCACCTCTTCCGGTAGCTCCACAGCCTGCTTCTTTCTTTTGCTTCCGCATTGTAATACCATAGCAGCCTGGGATGCTATTGTCGCCACTCCCCAAGGAGTTGGGAATTTCATTATCCCATGAATGGTCGAAGGGATTGCCCTAAGCTGTCTTAAGCCGGGACGAACTTATATGATGTTATAGGGTGAAGGTGCTGGGATGACCGTGAATTTCATAATTGCCCTTCGGCATCTCCCATTTCCCCCAAAGCATACATCAAGCTCGATTTTCCCTAGCGGTTTGACTTGTTCCCCCGAGAACCCGGACACTGTGGTTTGCGTTTCTACTAACCTTGCTTGGATTGCCAGATGCAGCATGTTGAAGCAATGCTCAAACATAATTTCTATTGATGCCCCTTCGTCTATATGTATCCTTCAGACCAGATATCCTTCCACCTCTGCTTCAACTACCAAGGGTTCTTCTGATAGGTCCCGCGCGGGCACCGGTGGAAAGGTTATGGGGACATTCATCCACTTTTCATCCCTCATTGTTGTTTTCCGTTTCCTACCCAGTGGATGACTTTGGACCATGTTTATTACTTTTGCCTTCTGTGGACCGTTGTTCCGCTGGTTTCCTTTTCCTCTCTGCCTCACGTCTTTTACCAAGTGGTTTAGTTTGCCTGACTCTAGGGCTATCTCCAGTTGTCATTTTAAGTGGAAGCAATCGTTCGTGCTGTGTCCTTTTTCGTTGTGATAGTCACAATACCTGTTCAGGTTTTCTTTGCTGGGTTCTCCGACTAGCGGTGCAGACTGAGGTAGTTTTAACTGATGTTCCGTTGCCAGGATCTCCTGAGGGGTGATTGATAACGAATCTAAGGTTAATACTGCCCTGGACCGGTGCAACTCCTGGTTGGGGCGCTATGGCGCCATGTATGGTGCGTGGCGGTCTGGCATTCTAGCGACGAACCTGTGTTCTGATCTACGCCGGTTGTTTCCATGAGGAAACCGTTGGCTTTGATCGTTCCATTGAACCCACTGCACCGGGGCGTCCCTTCGCTGGAATTCTCCTCTAGGTAGTTCCGTGTTACGGTACGCCTCTTCTGATCGTAGGTAATCATCCACCCTCTTTAACATTTCATCTACCGTTTTGGGTATGTTGTCGGAGAAGCGCTTTGCTAACTCCGGACACTTGTGAGAGCTCATGAAAGATGAGACTTGCATTAGTTCCGGCACGTTGGGGATAGCATTGGATTCACTCACCCACATTTCCTTGAAATGGGCTAGAGTTTCGTTGGCTTTTCTGGTTATTTTTGAAATTTCTATCGGATCTTTATCGCATGCCTTGAGCATTCCAAACCTATTCAGGAATTTTTCTTGCAGACTGCCCCAGTTATCGATACTACCCGATGGTAGTTTGTCAAACCACGCCCTTGCTTTGCCGTCAAGAGTTTGCTGGAACATCCTGCACCACACAGACATTGGCCATTCTCCTTGGTTTCCTGCCCCCACAAAGCGGCCTATATGGTCCTCCAGGTCGCCCATCCCGTCATATGTCTTGACATTTGTTGGCATCCTGTGGCCTGGTGATGAAAATTCGACAATTCTTCTGGTAAAGGGACATTTTAGTATTTCCTTGAATGGTTTGCTCAAATCTTCCTCTTCCATTTTTGCTTTTCCCTTCCCATTGTCCTGAACTTCGTCGTCGCTGACGTCATGGGAGTCCTCGAAATCGAGCAGCATAGGTTTGATGAGAT
>BQNB010135482.1:0-18151 GCA_026074375.1 Tanacetum coccineum | reverse complement strand
AATTAAAAAGACATACCAAACAATGCTTTTTAACAATGAATCCATTACTTCAAGTCAAAAAGCATGTAACAAACGGGCCTTAAATGTTACTATATTTATAAAAGGGTTTTTTTAACATGTGCCCTATGGACACATGTTAAGGTGGGGACGCAGGCTATGTGTCACAGCCTGATTAACCAGCAGTTATTGTTATTAATCATTATTAGACCCCACAAATAACTGCAGACCAATCAAGCTGTGACACACAGCCTGATGTCCCCACCTTAGCATCCTGAGGCACATGTTAGAAAAACTCTTTATAAAAAAGTTTTAAAAAAACACACGCACAAAAAGGATATGAGAAAAAAAATTATGATGTAATATAATTCAACTGTTACACTTGTCAATTCATTATTATACATACTAACGTTTCCGGTAGTCTTTTGTCTCACAGTTTCTACAGTAACGTTATTTAATATTTGTTTATTGCGAGTGAACAGTAACTATATTACTAAACAAATTACAATTGCTACATCAACACGTGTTTTCATGTTACTTCTTCCCCACCGAATCACCAAACCTGTTCTTTAAACCACCGCCCTAACACACATATCAAATTTATTCTCAAACCTTCCACCCACACACACTCTTTCTCATATCTGTAATTTGAAAATTTAGATGTGATTCGATCAAACCCACAAAGAAGGGCCGATTTCTTAGGTCGGAAAGCAAGGGATGATTCCTCATGCCAAAAACATGGTGATGCTTTCGACACAGTATATTTGGTGGCGTTTTGAAGGAGGTGTTGCACAAGAATAGGTACACTATTAAAATTTTAAGTTGTTTATCATATACAATTTTGAGTTTATAAAGATTAAATTTTGTTTTTTAATTGTTTTTTACGCTATTTTAGGTTGTGAGAGGATATGGGTATTTGTATTTACTGCCAAGGAAGGCGAAAGGTTGTCTAGCATCACCTGCGATACCCCAAGCCTAAAGGCAACCCATCCTTACACCAACAAATAATTGATTTGATTTGAGAAACTATGCAAAATAATTGAGTTCACCTCAAATCAATTATTTGATTTGAGAAACTATGGAAAATAATTGATTTCAAGATGGAGAAGAAGATTGATGTAAAACCAAAATTGGGAATTCTATATAATTAATTCTCCTCGACCTAATTTTGTAAGTTTATTAGCCTTAATTTTGAATAATCTCTTATTATTCTTAAGGATTATTTTTTAATTTTAATTATACCTTTTATGGATTTTGGGACTTTAATGGTTTTCATAATTCATTATATTATAAATTTATGCAGGTGCCTGCCGTTGCACCACTGCCGGCGCACCCCCTCCCCCTCCGTTGCACCCCCACTGCCGTGTTTTTGATAAAAAAAGGTTAGCTCAAGATGTGATCTTTTAGTAGTTTTGGTTAAAATGTTAGCTCATAATTTGATTTTTGTGATTTTAAGGACGAGTTTACTAAGATATGGGTGATATTGTGTTTTAGTTTATGGGTTAGGCTGAAAAAACTTATCTTTTCAACTTTGATGTTTGATGCTCAAGATTTAGGCTTTTTTGGTGTTTTAGGTTATGGTGTTTGCTCAAGACTTGATCTTTTTGTGTTTTTGATAGCGGGAGATCACAAATTATAGGTATTTTTTCGTATTTGTATTGATTTATCTAAGTTTTGTTATTGTAGTTTTGGTGACAATAATTTAGAAAGTTTAGAAAATAATTTTATTCGGATTTTTGTTTTGTTTTGGGGAAAGAAATTGGTTGTGTATGGTTTTTGGTTTTGAAATCTTGCTGGTTTGCAACTTTTCAGCAAAAAAAGAATGGCGGGAATGGATTTGTTCTGCCTGATCGTGACTCGGTATACGTTAAAAATGCACAACATCGTGGTGGAATGCAACAAAGTTTGGAGCATGTTGCATCTCTCATGATATCGACGAGAAAAAGGTATTATTCCTTAAATATCTTGATTAGTTTACAATCTTCATGGCATATGTTAATCGTGCTTTGCGGTTATGCACTGATCCCATAATCAACTTAACAAAGTGTTTCAATTATGTGGATAGAAAACTGATGCCTTACAATAGATTTCTGCTTAAAACTCAGTTTCAGACCTAAATACTATCTGCTATATGGTTTAGGAAAGATCACACATAGAACTAAGAGTGATTAGTTTAACAATTTTGTTATCAACAAATTATTTGTTGAAATTTACTGTAGCTATGTGATGTGGTTTCGGTTCATTGGGGTTTCATTTGTTTGGCTAGAAATTTGTTCTAAGTATTCAAGACTTAAGTTTCGGTTTAAGTCACAGAACAGTCATAATTTGATTTGGCCATAGGTTCACTGCATTAGGACTTCGAGATGCGACTGTCACTTTCTCAAGACCTACTTAAGAGCATATCCAAACAACTATACCATTATGTGATTAAAAAAGTAGTTAGTACGGAACCACAGGTCTGCTTATAATAAAATAATTTTCCTATTTTTAGGTTAAATGTATGATCCGAAAGTTTGTTGCGATTATGATTTCAAGTACATATAGAGTAAAAGTTGTTGTAGTGATATGTATAAGCCGGTGTTTGTTGTAGTGGTATGCAAACAACTCATTTACTATTCCATTTACATTTAACAGAGTTACCAAATTTGGGTGGGTTAGCTAAAGAGTCGAAATGGCTCGAGTGTGTCATAATTGGTGGTGGACTCGGGAAGGGAAATAAATAAGTTGAATAGTAAACGTGCGGTTTAACTACCAAACTAGGACATAAAAAGGTTAGTGACCGACCAATATGGGATCATGCTGTCATAATTTAACATGATTCAGTTCAGATTTACCATTTTCGCAACAAGCAGAACTACTAATCCAAAAAGTCGGCAAGAGCTTATGAGAGCTTTAAAAAATAAACTTAGGGCTTTAGACAAAATGAAAAATAAATGTAAAAGAAGGGGTGATATAGTTTAAGAAACTCAAAGCTGAATTACAGGCAGGGCTGCATAGTAACTTTATAATTTTTTTTTCTCGGTATACATATTGTCATATGTGTCTGAAATAGCTAAAGATCATAACTGATCTTAAAATCGAAGCCCGGGCAATATAATTATCTTTAAAGTTTTACTTGAATGTATGGACTCTTCTATAAAGTTTAACACACTTCATTCAAATATGACCCTGTTTGCATGTTTTGAATTTTGTCCAACACCACAGCAACATTGTATATTATTAACTTAGTCTATGGTCCTAATAAAAAAAGTATACGTATTTCATATTCCATTTTGTAATGGTAGTAAGTAAAAATACTCCTCAAAAAGATAATACGAGAACATTTAGTTTGAATGGCAGTTAAAAGACTAATTTTTCTACTTTTCTTACTTGATGGACAGTTTCAGGTCAAATTAGATCGTTTCTTTTCGAGGTTAGAAATTATACAAGAGTTACCGGAGTTGTTGAGAAGTTTGTTGTCATATTGATGAGAAAAATTTTCACAAGTGAGAGATATAAAAAAGAAAAGGATACAGACTTACTGGCATCGGTAAGTTTCACCTGGCAAAATCCACTGTTAAAAGGTTACTACTGTTATTGGTTGTATATCAAATAATGTAGATGCGTTTTTTTTATAATATATTGTAAATTTTGTAGGGCCAAAGAGTCTTGATTACTGCAAATACAAAGCTTCGTACAGAGATATTATCCAGCTTATTAACACAATCAACGGAGTGAAATATTCCCAGGTAACACTCGTGTACATTCAAATCTTCTTGATATAATCTCTTTTTTTCTAACAAACTATACACTATCATACTGGACTTTGATCATGTGTGAATATGATTTAGGGTAACATAGGTGATGTTTAGCTAAATGGCATTTAAAGTTTACAATGTTAATAAATTTTGCACGTGATTTTCCTATAGATAGATTGCACTGTATTAAAACACTTACAATAGCCTAATATCTATTCGTTATGTTATAGAAACAAACGAAGCTGGTAGTCATTTCTAGATTCGGGCCCTGCATCATAAAGTTCTCTACCTTTATAACGTATTTGTAATGTAATAATAGTTGCCAATTCAAGTTCACTTCAGGAGTACTGAGCATATGTTTTTTTCTTAACTATAATTTGCATAAGTATAGACTTCATACACGAACACTTCTGCCTTCTAACATAATATCTGCAAATCAAACAAGTGTTGATTTTGGAGTAATGTTGTAGATAGCTCCGCAAGATCAGTACATTGAATCCTCAAAACAAGGCATTTCTTAGTCGGGTTCTCCTGATGGCCCACTAATTATCGGCACCACTGTTAGAACATCAACTAACGGTGACACCAGCATGGACGATAGAAGAGACACAAAATCTCAGAAGTATTCCTGGAGAGGTAATCTAGACCTATAAATCTTGAAAAAATGTTTTGGAAAATAGTTGGTAAATTGTGTCTTCTATTTTCATAGATAATGGCAGAGGAGGTTCAAATGGCATCTGCTGTTCGATACATTGAGGTGTGTTCATTACATATGCTTCAATTAGGAATTTCAACATAATATCCTTCTGTAACTTTCTATGGTAAGTTCTTTACATATTCAAGTTGATTTTCGTAGCTTTTGTAGATTTAGTGCATGCTGGAAATCATACAAAACAATCGGGGGTAAAGAGAACAAGCTTACCAACATGATGAGATGCAAAGGACTTTATCTTGCTTTGCACCTTAAAATGGAGAAAGACTTTTGGTGTAATACCCCCAAAAATGGGTCACAGCGGAAATGTGTCAAGGGGCGTTACTTCATAATACAACAGCTCCAGATACAAGAGAACGACCTCTAAATGTGTCGTTTGAAAAGTAATCTCGTTGATTTTCTTGAAATTGATATAACATTTGTCCCATAATTGCATCTCAATGAAAAACTTAAAAGTAATACAACGAGATTTGATCATTTGTATGTAAGAAGAAATCCATGAATGAAATCTTGTCAAATTTAGACTCCAATGCACATCAAGTAAGCCATGCATCTAATTCACCTGAGAAAAACATGCTTAAAAGTGTCAACATTAAAGTTGGTGAGTTCATAGAGTTTTGTAAGTATAAATGTAAATGTTGGAATCCAAAGATTTATAAAGTATGTATGACCATTTCAATCCTTATAATAATCGCCAAAAATGTAAGAGTAAATGTAGAACCAAAGGAGTTTAGTGTTTATTGCTTCGCCGCAAATGATGATCACGTGATGAACGAATAGTTGTTTCAGAAGTTGTATAATTTGAAATTAGTAAATGTTCAATAAGGTAGAATGGACAGTATGTTGAGAAATAATCGTTTTATTTCCAAAATGTATGGGTCTACTATAACAGATACAGCACCACATAAATAATATCTACTGTTGCGCTAAGCTCATGACACTGAAGCTCGACATCTATGTATGCAATTTAATGCAAATAAAGGCCCGTGTAGATGTTCAAACCCGTAAACATCCAAATTGCTCCGACATGTATGCATTCGTGTTTCGGACCTCCAAAACTAGTGAGAGCTACTCACCCGAACAGGGATGTCAATCCCAAATAGATCTATTTATAACACTCAGCATCTTCCTTCCCCGGAAAGTCCACCGGTCAAGAATTAATAGTTCATGATAATGGCAATGGTGGGTTATGTAACTTAGGAACACATTACAATAGGAGATGATAACCGAAAATACTTGTGGTCCAATAAAATTTACCATTGCGTATTCGTAAATTAGCTTTGAGTAATTAATCCATAAGTAGAAAAGAATTGTGATATAAATAAAGTAATTGAGTTTGTAATGAGTATTTAAACAATTACGTAATCAGGTGTAGCAAATGAGTATGTGACAAAGTAAGCAACCAAGTTTGTAAATCAACATGTAATATGCGTTTGTAAATGAATTGCAAAATCAAGGTATGAAAACAAAGTGAGGGGGGGTGGGGTGGGGGGGGGGGTGTAGAATATAATGTAAAAGATATTGTAAACAAACATGGTAAAATAATTGTATGAGCATGTATTCCCGCCCCCGAGATTTGTTAAATTAAATGTAAAACAAGTGAAAGAGGGGCTATAAACACACCGTAATGGATGAATGATTATCTAATTCAAATAATGAATCGCTCCGGCAATCCAAATAGCAACCTTAATTATTTATAGGTTCGTATGAGCTAATGTACTTTATATGAATAAAACTAACACATTAATATAGTTACATAACACCACACACCTAATAGTTTTCTTACTAATAAAAATGTTATTTAACAATTAACTCGTACTTTGTTAAATAAGAAGTATATGTACTTGTACCCGTAAAGAAAATGTTATTTTTATTTACCAATGCATCATTTGTAAAAATATATGATTTAATGTTTTTATTGGTTACATAATGATATTTCATTATTAATTTAATTGTTTTATAAAACAATGTAAAAAGTAAAAATAGGCGCGCGCTTATTTTTAAAACCTCATATCTTATCGTTTTTTAACTCCGATTTATACGTTTCTTACGTCCACGACTTCGTATTAAGAAAATTTATAAAAAGTAAACCTCTGATGAACAGTAACATTTACTGTTCATAACAGTTCCTAAAAACTGTTTTTATGTAATTAATTATATATAACTTATAAAATTCGTAACTTGTTCGTTATAATTCTGTTTTTTTCTAGATCTTTATGTCCGTGTCTCTGTATAAGAAAATTTAAATCAAAATATCATATTTCATGAAAATTAAAAACCCCTATGAACATTAAAAATTACTGTTATCACAAACATGCTTAAAACTGTTAATTAATAGTTAATTATATATAACATGTAAAATTCGTAACTGAACGTTATAAGTTCCCCCGTTTTATTCGAGATTCCTTACATGCTTACGATCCTTGTGAAGAGTACTATTTTTATAAAATATAAAATGTATGGTTTAAGAGATGATTTCCAACAGTAGGTATACAAAAGTTATTTAGGGTTTTTAATTAATAAAGTTAGTTTTATAATCACTTTTGTTTAAGAACCTTGCACCATTATTTTACCAAGTATATACCGTATAACTTACATGTCTTACGTCCACTAAATGTCCATGAACACTTGTTCAAATGAACACATGTCTTTGTGATCTTCCATTAAACATAAGTTTATAAATAAACCTTCAACACTATTTAATTTGCAAATCATTCATATAATTTATTTAACACTCTTACTAAGCATGTACCTTTATTTCAAGTATTATTTCACCCCATACAACAATAAATTCGAATCATATATGCTTTAAAATACTTCATGTGTCACAAAACTGAATCTAGGTGGTGTTTAACATATATAACAAGTATGTACACATAAGATAATGAATGAATGAATATTGAATACTTTAAATAGACCTTATAGGAAGATGAGTAGAATATGAACACAACTAAAACCCTACCAGCTTCCAAAATCAAAACCTAATCAAGAAACCAAGAAAATGTTTTCTTGATTAATCCTTGTTAAACCCGAATCCAAGCTTGTTAACACATTGAGTAACCTTAGATGGCCTTAGAATGAATGCTTGTATGCTTGGAATACTTGTAAAAGAAATTTATAGGAAAACCCTAGCTCTATAATAGTGAGCCGTGGGTTTGGTTATGATTTAGAGAGATTATTTGTTTGAAAGTTACTAGGACTGGGCGTGGAGAAAGGTTAAATTGAACATAGGACTTGCTATTTATAGAAAAGATGAAACCTAAACCAACCAAAATGAAACCATAGGGAATTAGAAGGTGGGTTGGAGTATACAAGGTTGTAAGAACTCCTCTCCTCCTCCCTAGGCAAAACCCCACGGTCAAAACAAGGTAACTTTGTACCTTTACAAGAAGTCAAGCCAATTTAATGGAAAATAGGGTGGGAGTACAAGTTGTACGAGTTCTTAGGGTAAATTTAAGTTTTAATATGGTTTTAATTGATTTGTTTTATGTCTTAATAGTGGGTATCTCGGTTTGAGGGTTATAAATTGAAATAAATAATTTAATTTTGGTATTGGGTAAAAAAGAGGGTATTTGTTAAGAGTATAGATAAGGCATAGTGCACTCGAGATATCCGAGTGTAATTTATTGTGATACGAAACGTAAGCGTTTATACGTAACCAACAAAAATAAATTACAAAAAGTTTATACATTAAATTTCTTATTGTTAGGGTATTATTTGTGGTTAGTTTAAGTGGTAGGCGCTAATAATCAAATAACACTAGCTTGATGAAAACTTAATTTGTTTGGTGTCCCGTATTGTACATTGAACTGTTGATTTTTAGTTTAAAAACGGCGGAAAAATTTAACTATAAGATAATAATTAAAAGCGAACGCGTAAAACTCTAAAAATAAATAATGGAATTAATTAAAGTCGTAAATAACCTGAAAATGAGAAGTGTTACATTTGGGTCAGAAAGACCTTATCTTGCTCTGTATGCACCAGAAAGACTTTTGGGTCAGAAAAACCTATCTTGCTCTGTATGCACCTTAGTTTACTATTACATTCTTGACCTTGTTGTATAACTGATGAGCATAAATACTAAAGTCAAGAGAATGGCTTGGAGCAGATATTACCAATAGAGTGACTAAAAAGACAACTCAGTTTCTATCTTAGCCAAATATGATTTGTTTAGATCTTGCAAGCATATCATTCAATATAAATTACTTATCACAGATACTAGATATGATGTATTTAAATGGCATGACGTAGAAGAATTGGTGAGGAAAAAGAACTGAAGTGGATATGCTATAAATCCTTTTTGTGTTAGTTTACGTACCTTTCAATTATACCAAACAACCTCTATAATGAAAAATATTTAAATATGATATACACAACGCGCCGCAGCGAAGCGCGGGTATCAAAAACTTGTTTAAAGCAACTGTAATGCATAACCATGCATAGTTTTTTATGTCGCCACATCGTTAATTACATTAAGGTTTCGTTTGGTTTGTAGATGTGTTTAAATTTATATTTGGAATTAGATTTGAATTTGAATTTTGATTAAGAATTGAATTTGATATATAAGAGAGAAAAATATATTATAATATAAATAAGTTATTATTATATAAATCTAAGTATAAAAATAAAAAGCGAATTTAATCATTCATACATATGTGAGAGAAAAAAATAATCTATATTTATAAAGCATTTAGCCCATTTATTTTTAGAAATCTTAAAAAATTAAGTAAAATAGATTACTTTATTGGGCAAGATGTAAAACTATTAGAAAATGTTCATCATACACATTTAAAAGCCTTTAAAATTCTTTAATAGCCAAAACTTGTAACAACCCAAAACAAGTAATAACCAATTAAATGGTAAAGTTGTAACTGCCCATATACGTTTTTTAATACAGTCAACTTGTAACTGCTAACATTGATATTGTCATCAATTCAGTCAAATTGTAACTATTGCATTCATGTGATCCATTTGTAACGGTCCATTAAACACCATTTAAGTGTAAACCACAAACTCAAATATGAGTATAAAAACCTAACACACTAATAAAATTCATTACACCATTTTCATCTCTCTATTTTATCTCTCTTAAAAACACAAACACCTTTCTATTTCTTTCTTCAAACCACCAAATTTCGCCGTCTCACATATAAGATTTTGCCGCAACTACCGTTTAGTTCTGCCGCCACCTTTGCCAATATCATGTGCCGTCAGCCGCTACCGCCGTCATTATCTCCGCCGTCTGCCAAGCTAATGATCATGGCTTTGGAGGAATACGGGTACCATAGCAGAAGAGGAATACGGGTACCAAAGAAATGAAGGTCTTCTTATTCTGGTGACGTCATTTAAAAAAAAAGGTGATGAAGGTTTTGGAGATGAATGAAGAGGGTTTAAGATGTTTGATTTAGATGATTTTGTTCAAATGTTTGATGACATCATGGTTAATTGTTGCAAGGATGATTTCAAGAAATATTGAGGGCTTACATCGTTGATGTCAAATGCTAAGGTTTGATGGATTTGGATTTTTTTAGGGATAGAGTCTTATGAATTAATGATTGATCTGCAAAGCATCCGTGATCCTGAATCTATTAACTTTTGATGAAGTGGCTGAGATTTTTAGTTAGTTTTTTTTCATCATGTTATGTTAGTGATTTGGTGATTGTAGTTTTGAATTGATGATCGATGATGATGATGATAACCCGTTTGGGGTTTTATTTTGTCGAATTGTTAGAATTTTAATATTTGATTTGTGATTATTGGGGTGTTTGGAATTGTTCAATTTACTTAACTACTACTTACGTTCTACAGTAATTTTCTTTTTTTTTTCTTTTTATTATGTAGTGATTGTTCACTGTTAAAAATAATTATTGAATTTGTCCAAGTTTATCATTTCCAAATCTTAAAAAAAGAATAAGCAATATCATTAAAAACGTGTAACCGCTTAAACCATCATTGTAACGGCCTCCAATAATTATTAAAAACGTGTAACCGCTTAAAATCATTACTATCAATAATGATTATTAAAAATGTGTAACCGCATCCATAATATAAATCCACACAAACCATTTCATATCTCCCACACACAAATGTTTTTTGTTACAGCAAAAATAGTCTCTCAATATACCCTCACTTTCACTCCCCAGTCAGCCCTACCACGCTCCCGTCCCCCCCATGATCTCCCGCCGACTGCCAAGCTAATGATCATGGCTTTTTTTGGAGGAAATTTAAACGGTAAACCCATAGCAGATGAAAAGGAATATAAACGGTGACCAAAAGAAATGAAGGACCCCTTCCCCCTTATTCTGGTGTGACGTCCATTTAAAAAAAAAGTGATGAAGGGTTTTTTTTGGAGATGAAATGAAGAGGGTTTAAGATGTTGATTTAGTTGGAATTTATTGTTATTCAAATTATTTTGAAAATGACAAATCATAGTTTTTAATTTTTGTTTTGCGCAAGGATTGAATTTTCCAAGAAATATTGAGGGCTTACCAATCCCGTTGAATGTACAAAATGCCCCCCTTAAGTGAGGAGAGGATGAATTTTTTGGGATTTTTTTTTTTTTTAGGGATAGAGTTTTGTTTTTTTATGAATTTAATGATTGAAAATTCTGTCAAAGTAATCAAGATCCTGAATTCTATTAACTTTTTTGATTGAAATTGGCTGGAAGATTTTTTAGTTTAGTTTTTTTATTTTTCATCATTGCCCCTATTTTAGTGCTTTTGGGTGAATTGTAAAAGTTTTTTTGAATTGATGATCATGATAAATGATGAATAACTCCTTTTTGGGGTTTTTTATTTTTTATCGAATTTTTTTTTTAGAAATTTTTACAAATATTTGTTAGTTGTGTGGATATATTTGGGGGTTGGTTTTTTTAATGGTTTTTTTCAATTTATCTTAACTACTACTTTACGTTATCTAACAGTAATTTTTTCTTTTTTTTTCTTTTTTATATATTAAGTTGAATCGTTCACTGTTATAAAAATAATTAATGAATTTATTCCAAGTCTTTTAATATATTACCCAAATCTTAAAAAAAAGAATAAGCAATAATCATTAAAAACATGTAAAACCCGCTTTTAAAAACATCATGTAACTGCCCTCCAATAATTATTAGAAAAAAACGTGTAACCGCTTTTAAAATCAATTTTACATCCCAATAATGGAAATTATTAAAAGATTGTTAAACCGCATCATATTATTAAAAAACCCCCACACAAAATCAATTTTCATAATCTCCCACACACAAAATATTTTTTTTTTTTTTGTTTTTATAGCAAAAATAGCCCCCCCCTTAATATACCCTCAGCTTTTCACACCCACCCAAACTCTTTTTACTGGTTTACTTACTGTAAGAATTCTTTAATTTTTTTCCGTTAGAAAAACGCTTTTAGCGCCGGATTTAAACATTTGCCTCGCCGTAAAATATGTCCCCCCCCACAGGATACCCAGCCAACCTTCATGCATTGCGCGGGTACGCCCACGAAAAACTAGTAAATAAAAAAAAGTTTAGATAAGTAAAGGAGGTGGGCCCCCCGACTAAATCCTCTTGGCTTTGTGGTGTGGAAAAGAATTTACTTATCCCGTAAAAAAATTAAGGAGTTTTTGACTCCCTATAAAACTATAATTTACGATTTTAAACTAAACAAGAAATTTTTAGCGCCTTCAATCTTAAAAACCCCCCGCATGTTTAAATCCCCTCAAAAAGCAAAACAACCCTTAACTTTTTTAAATCAATCCAAAACCAACACCCAACAACTTTTAATTCATCAAATACCACCAACTTCAATGCACAAAGTTTTTGAAAAGGTGTAGTAAAACGCAATTTAACACACAAACATATTTCTATAGAATCTTTATTCAACAATCAAACAAAACTGATCTCAATCAATATATAAAACAATTTAACCACAATCTACCACTGTTAATTAGGTGTATATCATTCACCTAATTAATGGATATACAATTACAACTCTACAAAACTAAACAATAAAATCGAACAAGATGATAAGCTTTGTGTGTATAAAGTAGAGAGAAGGTTAAAGAATTTTAGGGTTGCTTTATGGACCCTTACACAAAATCTTCAAGGTTTTATACTCCAAATCAAAAAATCTTAGAAATTTCAATTTCAAGTATGTTAGTCTTAGAAATATAGAGTCAAACAAAGAATGTAACTGTCATTATTATTAGTGTTGGTGCAACATTGACTATGATCTCCTTTATGTTTTAACGATGACAAGTAAAAAATTCGCAAAATGTAAAATCACAAACGGTAGCCTAAATCCGCAAAATCAGATTTCACTGTCCGACGCGCTAGGCACGCGTCAGCGCGTGGCCAGCGCGCCACACGCGAAATTCGTTTTGCGAATTTAGCAATTGTCGGCTTTCCTCTTACCCGACACATGTGAAAACTTCAATAAAGGTATGTACATGATATTTGAGCATTTAGGAACACTCCAAATGAGATTTAGACTTAAAGAGGAGCAAAAAGGAATCCTCTCGTTTTTCTATAAAACGCCAACTCAAACCTTTTATCAAACGCCTCTAGCCAATGCCGAAACTTCTTTCTAAACCTAGTATGATCATGTTTCCAACATACCAACAAGCAAAAGTATTAATTTGACCTAATCCGGATTTACGTTGTTCCTAATCACGTAACGGGTTTTACTACCTTATGAGTCAAACTAAGTCAAATGTCACTTTGCGTAAACGCATCCTTCCCCGTTATAGGATATGCTTTACTTAAGATGCAAAGCACTTAGATTGTTTGCATCAAGATGATTAGTGATCAAATCCATAGTTGATTATCATGGATTAAAGTCTAAATGACTAATTAAGTTTGTGGTATTTGGAAGTTAATTATACTTTGACCTTTCTCACTTCCTTACCCAGAAATATTTTTACAAACTCACATGTATTCCTCACATGTACAAGTCCACACTTCTTCTATACAATCCTTCAACCCACTCTTCCTAATCACTTGTTTACCTTCTAAACTAACAAGTGATTTCATCTCTTCCACACACACTCTAAACATCTTCTTCCTAAACAATCCCATAATCACATTTGCCCACTCTTTTCTCTCTTATTATCAATGTGATTATTAACTCAAATCAAATCTCAAAAATACCAAAAAGAATCTTCTCGACATGTCTTTTAGAATCGATAATATTTACGTATCTAGAAATGTCGATTAATATTGACACGGGTGTGTAAATGAAGTTTGAGCAATAGTTCAAACGTTTCAAAACATGTCATTTCTAAATTTTCTCGATGACTTATGTACATTTCAGTGCATAACTCGAACTTAAAAGTAAGGAAAATGTATCATCTTTGAAGATAACTATTTCGTGTCAAAACGAGTAAAATTATTTCACAGTCTTGGGCTCCTATTACAAAACATTCAAAAGTTTTGAGCTCATGACAATGGCTTACAGTTACCTCAGACCATAACCCGGACTAAAATGTTAGGGAAAGTGTACAATAGTCACTTACTTACAAATTAGAAAGAGAAGTCTTTCTATCATGTGTTTTTTACACCGTTGAACATAATTTTTATAAAAGAACTTTTAGATGTCTAAAAGCAAGATCCATAATAATGGTATTTGTTAAAAAATTGTGTTTTCAACACTCCCTTCTTAGATATATCTAACAATTGGTGTGATTAAATACAATTGGTTACAATCATGCTCAAAAATGTCATATTTCAATAAGGAATCAATTTTTGATGAGGGGTGCTTTTAAATAAAACTAAAAGCCTTTTAATGTATTTTGGGTACATCTTATAAATGTCAATTTTATGTATCCAAAAACATTCAGTGCAATTAAAATGTGGTACTCTAGTGTCAAATTCACGAGAAGACTGGGCATAATTTTTCAAGACCTTATCAATGTCATTTCAAAATTGTATGCTCGTGTCTTAAGCACCACTGTTCACCAAGGCAATCTGAAAAATGTTCAATAATTCATGCATTCTTATGGTAACATTTTTCTCCCCATGAACTTTTTATGTCTTAAAATTTTAATCAATTGGTATTTCAAATACTAACAGATTTAATATTTTAAATAAGGGGAGAAAATGTGATTAAAATGTGATCAAGAATAATATGATCTTTAAGACTCTAAGTGCATAACTCTTTGTTAGAAATACAAAAAAGTCTCGGTCACTTCCAATATATTAAGTCATAGCTCATAGTAAACGTTTTATAAAGTTAAGAAAGGAAACGGGGCGACCTATGAACTATCCATGGGTCACACGCCCCAACCATGGTTGTAAGAATTATATAAACCCTCTCCTTTCATGGAGAGGGTGTTGGTTTTTCTCATAATCTAATATTACATTGTTTCTCTCTCTAGAAAAGCCTTCCACTCTTTCTCTATCTAAACTATCTATCCAAATCTTCATTGTTGTGTGTGTTATTGATATTCTACAATTGGTATCATACGCCATGGGTGATTACATGTAGTTTTGTGTGGGTTTGATCTTTGAAAACTTGCAAAAAATTGTGTTCGAATCATATATACTCGAAAATTTAAGAACCATAAATTTTGAAGATTAAATTGTTAAAGTTTATGTTTTTATATTAGATATAGCCTAAACATTGTTAGTTTTGCAAAAACATTCGGGAAAAAACATCAAAAAATGTGTTTTGAAGTGTTTTTGTGTTTTGAGTTTCGTACCTGCGGTTTGGCTGAGTTGCAGTTTGGCACAAATAAAGTCGCGGTTTAACCTTCATAAAGTTGCGGTTTGGCATCTCTAACTTGCCGTTTTAGCTCTTGAACCTGTGATTTGACCACATTGAGTTGCGGTTTGACAACAAACAATAGTTGCGGTTTGAACTTGATTGCCACTACTGTTTGAGCAAACAATAGTTGCGGTTTGGTTTTTATACATGCAGTTTGACCACAGTTGACTTAGTAGATTCCATCTTTTTGACCCAAGTTTTGCAAGTTTGACCTAAGTCAATATCTGCCATTTGACCTCAATTCACCGGACAAGTACCTTGATTGTGTTTTCCAAATGGTTTTAAGGCAATGAGATCAATACCTACAGATCGACCATGTACTTAATTTTATGGAGTTATAAGGTGATTAAGGTTAGGTATTTGTTCCATGATCCGGCCAGAACCGGCGGGATCTACCCAGGGACATTCCATTAGATAGAATAGAAGTACTTAGGTATGATTTGATAAAAGGAGTAAAGTGAGAAAATGGGATAATGCCGACTAAGACAGAGCTAGTACTGAAACAAACCCAACAAGGTGTTAATGATTAAGTCTTGGTAAGCATTAAAGGGGTTGAAGAATGAAAAAGAAATGTAAGGATAAAGGGTGTAAAGAAAGAAGCCCTCTATATACTTAGGCAGAAACCGAGTTAATACATATGCTATCAGAAACACTAAGCTGTAGTCTGGTATTGAAGATAGACATCATGGACTCAGTGATGCAATGCACAACCCTCCCTAGCCACTCAAGGTCTCTCAAAAACTCTTGTTTCATTTCTCACAAAGATAAACGCATTTCTATCGACTCTCTCACTCCGAGTTAGTTGATATTGAAAAGGTGGCAGATGGCTCTAGCCTCTGATTACTAAAACCAAAATGCACTATTAAGTCTAGAGCCATAAAAAGATCATCCATAAATCTCACTAGGACACATCCAAAATACACTTGTTATTCATACACTGTGAAAACAAGAAATATCTTAAGAGTCCTACGCATTATCCTTCTGATATTGCCAAAACATCAGAGTGATACTTAAGTATTCACAGTGACGATGGAAATCCTTCCAGAGCCAACATCAAACAAGCTCTGCAGTAGGTGACTTGTAAGATCCTATATGGATCAAACTTGTGACACTGGATATCGATTTGGTCTAGACTATGAATTGACGGTTGACGAATTTTAAAATGCATAAAACTCTTGATGTGTTGCAAAACCACTTTAGCAAGTGACACATCGATTGATTTTCAAATCAATTTTTGATTCAATCGGTGAGACAATAACTCACTAGTTCACTCATACCGTGTTGTTTGCTTTAAGAAGTTTCGGTAATAAAAACGGCTAGTGCAGTTGCGAAACCCTGTCAAGGAGATTCTTTTGAATTCTACCTAATCACAAGCAGTATTTATACTGATTAACGGGGAACCATGGTTATTGCAACCATATTCGACAAAGTGACAAATACACTTTCGTCCATATCTGTTGATTATCACTAACCTAAACCTGCAGGTATTCCCGATGATGGCAGTAGCTAGTCCAAGACAAGTCAGATTCATAGCCACATGCTCATACCTGACCGACATATGTAAAGACATTATGAAAGTTCAAGTACATGTTTCAAACGACTTTCGCTACTCTGATACTGCACGTCTTCCTTGAAGTGACGAAGTGTTATAGTTAAAGAAATTTCAAGAAAGATAATTATACAAGCTTTCAAGATAAAGAAAGGTATGAGCATGTTGGTCCGAAAGTCACAAGATCACAAGAAGGCAAAAGATTACAAGATGATGAAAAGAGATGATATATGGCTGATGGTCTCAAGAAGCTCAAGATCACATACAAGTCAAGCTAAAGGAACAAGCTTAAGCCTAAAGTCAAAAGATCACTACACATTTCACAAGATAAAGATAAAGATTACGAGCAAGAATGAAGTCATTCATAGAATGCTAGGATTATAATCATTGTAAATTAGAGTGACCTCCCTGAGGGGGAGATTATTAGAAATACAGATAAAGCTCGGTCTCTTTCTCAAAGTTTCTTAAGTCATGGTGCTCGTAGTATAACGGTTTTATTAAGTTTAAGAAAGGAAAACGGGGCGACCCGATAGTTAGATAAGAGACTATCCATGTGTCACACGCCCCAACCATGGTTGTAACAAGTATATAAACCCTCTTCTTCCATGGAAAGGGTGTTGGTTTTTCTCATAATATAATATTACATTGTTTCTCTCTCTAGAAAAGCCTTTCACTCTTTCTCTCTCTAAACTTTCTATCCAAATCTTCATTGTTGTGTGTGTTATTGATATTTTACACTCTTTCCTTCATGTGCGAAATTATTTTGAATATCGATGCACATGCGTAGGGGGAGCATTTCAAATGAATGAAACTCTCAAAGTGTTAAAACGTCTTGATTTCTATCTAACACTTTGACTACTTGTCAAGGTTTTATAGTTTTGATCACTATACCAAACAACCAATTAAGTCATGACGTTGATGAAGTCATAAGGTAGTTAAGGTTAGGTATAAGTCCTATGATCCAACCAGAACCGGAGGGATCAACCTATAGACATTCCATACATAGATTAGAAGTCCTTAGGTATGATTGGAGATGAATGAAAATAAAGGAATAATGTTGACTAAGGCATGAGTTATCACCGGGACAATCATAACATGGTGGTAGTGATGACATCTTGGTAAACATTGAAAGGGTTGAAGAATGAAAAAGAAATGTAAGTAGGGCTGTAAACGAACCGGACGAACACGAACGAAGCCTTGTTCATGTTCGTTTATTAAGAAATATGGTTGTTCATGTTCGTTTATGTTCGTTCATTAAGACACTAAACGAACATAAACGAACAGACATACACGATCGAAAGTAAATAAACATAAAATTTACAATGTTATACACAATATTGTGTTCTATTAGTGTTGTTTTATTTGAGTAAATCAATTTTAAAACTATATAATAAAAAGATACGATAGACGAACA